>SJYA01003906.1:0-27463 GCA_006410615.1 Neotragus moschatus | reverse complement strand
GGTCGTTGGGGGGGGGGTGGTCCAGAGGCTGGGCCCAGAGAGGGGAGGGGGCTGAGTTGGGCCACAGAGACTGAGACTGCTGACTCTGGGGTCTCTTTATTACCACTGTCTCTGAGGTCTCTTTCAGGGAAGGAGAGTGGAAGATGGAAAAGTATTTCGCTCCTTGGAGCTGGGGAAGAAGAGGGGTCCCCAGGAAAGGGACCTCAGCTGTGTAACAAAGGCTGTCTAACCCCTAGGAGTTGTTCTCCGAGAACCCAAGAGGCAGCCTTGCCAGCTGGTGAGCTCCCCATCTGGGAGTCTGTGAAAGGGTCTTGATGCCTGGGAGGCCCGGCCTTGAATGCGGGTCTCCGGACCTTGTATTTAGGGCCAGGTGAGGGCTCCGAGGATGGGGGCCCTGCAGACCAGAGCCTCTATTCTGGCTTGACTCTGGCTCACCGTGTATCATCCAAGAAACCCCCTCCCCAGCTGGGCCTCAGTTTCCCTGCCTGGAAAATTGTGGGGAGGGAGAAAGGTAGTCCCTGAGGCCCTACTTTCAGCTGCCTCTGAATTCTCAAATTCCACAAAAACGGTGGGGCTGTCTCATGCCCTCCAAGTCCAAGGAAGAGTTGGGGACTTTGCATACCCCCTACCGTCAGCCCCTCTAACTGAGAGCCCGGGGTCCGGGGCCATGTGGCCCTGGCCGTGCCTGTTGAACCTCCCCCTCACGCACGTGCAGGACCCCGGGGTGCAGAGAAGCTTCCAGAGCAAACATCTCAGGGCGCAGGGCCAAGCTGCAAACGGAGGAGGCCCCGTCCCTTCCCCTGCTCCTGGCCGCAGGGGCGGCTAACTGACCACGGGACAGTATCTATGGCGCGTATGCAATAAACATGACTCCAGCCGTCTGGAACCGTCTTCCTGCCGAGCTGTCCATCACCGCCGCGGCTGCCGGCCAAGTGCTGGGAGAAAGTTCTCGCTGTGGGGCCCCACAAGATTCTCTGCTTGCAGAACACGGCCTTCAAGTTCACCAGCATGGCGGTCGCATCTGCCCAGAGCTGCTTCTTCCCTGCAGGTCACTCCGCAAAGGCTGACACGGAGCCGCAGAGAACACGGATCGTTTCTTCCTTGTGATGTGAGGAGATGGAAGAGGGAGATTTCTGCCCAGGAGGCAGAGACCAGAGAGGCCTAGTGACTTCTCAAAGGTCACACAGGTGTTGTTCTCAGACCCTGGGTCTAAACCAAGATCCGCCTGTCTCCTGTGTTGTCCTGTGACTTCCAGGAAGAGTGACCACAGTCTAAGGGGCTTACAGCAACAGAAATGTACCTTCTCATGGTTCTGGAGGTCTGAAAGCTGATATCAAGGTGCCAGAAGGGCCATGCTCCCTCCTAAGGCTCCACAGGCCGAGACTTCCTGGCCTCTTCCAGCCTCTGGCGGCCACCAGCGTTCCTTGGGTGTGACCTCTGTCTCTGTCCCCATGGGGCCTCCTCCTCCTCTGTGTCCCATCTTCTGTCCCCTTTTAGGACACCTGTCCTTGGACTTAGGTGTCCAAGTGAAGACCAGGACAAGCTCATCTCAAGATCTTGTCTCCAAATCTGCAGAGACCCTATTTCCAAGTAAGATCACGTTCGCTCACTGGTTTGGAGACTGAGAGCACAGACTTGTCTTGTGGAGGCCACTGTTTAACACATGTTTAATCCAAGCCCGAGTCCCTGTTAGAACCCACTTCAGTTGGGAAGAAGGAGCTATAGGTTTGAGAGGAAGGCTCCAGTGTGCTGGCTGAGGACAAGGTCGGGGGAAGACTCGTAACTTGCTGTAAGCCCCTCACCCAGACCCTGCCGCCCTAAGGATCCTCCCTCCCTGCAGGGGTGTTAGCAGTTTCTCGCATCTGGCTTGGTGGGCTATTTGAGGTGTACGGAGGGGCTAAGGCCCAGGGAGGAGACATGGTTTAGGGCCCAACAGAGGAGTGGAGCAGAGCCGGGAGGTGCCTCGGCTCCGCAGCTGCCTGCCCGTGAGCCCTGCAGGCTCTCTCCACCTCCACATGGCTTGAGGATGCTCCCTTGCTGCTCGGACTGAGTTGCTGCTGTCCCCAGGGATCCACTCTTCCCTCTACCTGTCATCCAGGCTGTGTGACTGGGGCTAGACCTGGAGATCTGCAGATGCCCACAGAATTCTGTTGGGTGTGGGAATTAAGTAGACTCTGCTGGGGACTTTGGGTAGGGCCTTGACGTTAGGGTAGGAGCCTTGGGCTCTGGGACCAGCCAGGCCTACTGTGGTGATAAATTAACTGTTCTGAGCCTCTGATACCCCCACACCCCCAGGAGAATAAAAGGCCGTGTCCCCTTCCCAGCGTCAGCCTGTGGTCATTAGCTCCCAAGGAGCCCCAAGAGCAGAGGGAACTAGCTGGTTGTAGGGATGTCAGGAGACACAGTACAGAGATGAAGGTCTGAGGGTCTTCTTCTGGGGGCTTCACACACAGAAGGACTTGGAGCCCATGGTCATAGGCCACAAGCGGGGTCCGTCGACCAGCTTCTGCAACAGGGCCAAGTCTTAGCCTTGCTTGGAAACTCACTGGCGCGGCAGTGTCTTGGGGGCTTGGGACCCCAGCCTGGGAGGCTGCGGAGGAAAACGTGAGGTAATGGCAAGGGCGGGGGTCCAGATGCACGAGCTGGTTCTTGTCAAGGGCAGGGGCCCCCGGCTGGGGAGGGACAGCGCTGTGAGAGCCCCACCAGCCCACGGGCCCTGCCAGGGAAGGCTCTGGGCGTCTTTCCACCCCGCTGCCTCGGTTACTCTCCGCCCGCGGCGCCGGCCGACATCAGCAGCTGGCTTCTGTGACATGCCATAAAGCACTCTTCAAGGGAAGCTCAGGATCTTTCCTTTAAAGCTCCCTGGATCTGAAGCAGGCCCCATCACCCAGCCGGAGAGATGCCTTAATAAAAATCTTCTCTTTGGTGGGGGCACTATTAACTTCTAGAGGATCCAGAGGCCCAGGGGTGGGGTGTGATCCAGACAAGTCGTCAGGCTCAGGCCGTTCTGCAATTTGTTTCTTTTGTGGGGTTGTTTAGGGTTAAAAGAGGACCTTAAGAAATTGACACATAATATATGCAGAAAAGTGCATAAATCTTAAGAGTGCAGTGGACTGAATTTTATATCCAGAGACACTCAAGAAGCCACCATAGAACATTCCCCTTGTCCTAGGAACCCCTGCCTCCCAGTCAATACCCCCAACAGAGACAACAGCAAAGCTATCACCACAGCCTGGTGCAGCCTGCTTTTGGACAAGTCTAAATGGCCTCCAACAAAGGTCCCTCTAGTCAAGGCTATGGTTTTTCCAGTAGTCATGTGTGGATGTGAGCGTTGGACTGTGAAGAAAGCTGAGCACCGAAGAACTGATGCTTTTGAACTGTGGTGTTGGAGAAGACTCTTGAGAGACCCCTGGACTGCAAGGAGATCCAACCAGTCCATTCTGAAGGAGATCAGTCCTGAGGTTTCTTTGGAAGGAATGATGCTAAGGCTAAAACTCCAGTACTTTGGCCACCTCATGCGAAGAGTTGACTCATTGGAAAAGACTTTGATACTGGCAGGGATTGGGGGCAGGAGGAGAAGGGGACGACAGAGGATGAGATGGCTGGATGGCATCACCAACTCGATGAACATGGGTTTGGGTGGATTCCGGAAGTTGGTGATGGACAGGGAGGCCTGGCGTGCTGCAGTTCACGGGGTCGCAGAGAGTCGGACACGACTGAGCGACTGAACGGAGCTGAACTGAACTGGCCTTGAGCACTGTGTTCCTCTCGGTGTCAGCGGTTTCTTATGTCAACAGCAGGTCCTGGAGATTCAGCTTCGTTGTTGCNATTCCGGAAGTTGGTGATGGACAGGGAGGCCTGGCGTGCTGCAGTTCACGGGGTCGCAGAGAGTCGGACACGACTGAGCGACTGAACGGAGCTGAACTGAACTGGCCTTGAGCACTGTGTTCCTCTCGGTGTCAGCGGTTTCTTATGTCAACAGCAGGTCCTGGAGATTCAGCTTCGTTGTTGCCTGCACTTTATCCCTTTTCCTAGCTGTGTAGCATTCCTTTGAAGCCTCAGTCATCAGCGCCGACTCTTTGTGACCAGTCCATGGACTTCTCCAGGCCAGAATACTAGAGTATTCATTCCCATCTTTACAAAATACTGAAGTAGCATTTCCCTTCTCCAAGGGATCTTCCCAACCCGGGGATCCAACCCATGTCTACCACATTGCAGGCAGATTCTTTACCAGCTGAGCCACAAGGGAAGCCCAAGAACACTGAAGTGGGTAGCCTATCCCTTCTCCAGCAAATCTTCCCAATCCAGGAGTTGAACCGGGCTCTCCCACTTTGCAGGCAGATTCTTTACCAGCTGAGCTACCCGGGAAGCCGTTGATGGCTCTAACATGATTGTATTTGCCCACATTGCCTTCAGTCGGCGTGTGGCTAAGACTGTCTCCAGCAATCCGGCCCTTCTGGTTTGTAACCCAGGGGTGTCTCTTCCTCTCCTCTTGATGCTGAAAGCTCGGCCTTTCTGTGCATCAGTGCCGGATCAAATCTCAGAGACAGAGTTTTGCGTGAAGTAGAAAGCAATAGCGTGGTGGGAGGGAGGTCAAAGAAGGAGGGGATATATGTATATATGCACAGAGGGAGTGGAGGCAGAGGAGCCTGGCGTGGTGCAGTCCATGGGGCTGCGAAGAGCTGGACACGACTTAGCAACTGAGCAACACCAACAAATATATAGCTGGTTCACTTTGTTGTACAGCAGAAACTAACCCAATATTGTATAGCAACTATAACCCAATAAAAAAATAAACTTTAATTAAAAAAAAAAAGAGAGAAAAGAATAGCTTTATTGCTTTGCTGGTAAATGGGGATACAGAGGGCTCCCACGCTGCAAAACTATGAGTCTCCACCTGGGAGTATTTGGTGAGGAGTTTCATAGCAATGGTTCAAGGGTGGGTTTGCTGATAAGATTAGAGTGTGTGCAGGGCCTGCCCTAAACCTGGTCTCGGGTAGTCCTGATGAGCTCCTCTGATTCCTTTAGTCTGACTTCAGGTGGTCTTCTTTGGTATGGTGAATGGCGACATCTTCCATTTGTTGGGTTTTAACTCTATAAAAGGGCTTAAAGTGTTAAAGTTTCTTAAAGAAACTGTTTAAATTCTATTGTGACTGTAGGTCAGCCAGTAAGTCATGTCTGACTCTTTGTGACCCATGAACTGCAGCAGGCCAGGCTTCCCTGTCCTTCACTGTCTCCCGGACTTCCCTCAAACTTATGTCTGTTGAGTTGGTGATCCTGTCTAACCGTCTCATCCTCTATTGCCTCCTCCTTTTACCCTCAATCTTTCCCAGCATCAGGGTCTTTTCCAATGAGTCAGCTCTTCACATCAGGTGGCCAAAATACNCCGGACTTCCCTCAAACTTATGTCTGTTGAGTTGGTGATCCTGTCTAACCGTCTCATCCTCTATTGCCTCCTCCTTTTACCCTCAATCTTTCCCAGCATCAGGGTCTTTTCCAATGAGTCAGCTCTTCACATCAGGTGGCCAAAATACTGAAGCTTCAGCTTTAGCATCAGTCCTTCCAATGAGTATTCAGGATTGATTTCGTTTAGAATTGACTAAAGGGGCTTAAAGAATGTGTGTCCTTTGAGGCAGCGCCAAGACCGTGCCTCAAGGCTGCACCCCTGTCTCTTGGCTGCTCCTTCCCTCCCTTCCTGGATTAGCAACAGTTCAAATGTGCCCTTTTGAACTCAGAGAAAGTCATCAAGGCTGAACAGAAAGGCTTCCTATGCCCAGGAGCCCCTACATGGTCCTGCTTGGTTTCACTTCTGCAGCTTTGCACACCTGCTTGAGCCTTCCCGGGAAGGCAAGTGCTCACAAAGACAGAGACCCATTGTGTCAGGGATGGAGAGAAATCAGATCCACTGGGTGACTCCTCACCCAGGCTGAAGGGAACTCATCCTGCAGTTCACGGCTTGAGAGCTGCAGAAAGGGGCCAGGTTCCAAGGGATGGAAAGTCCCTGGAGCCGCCCCGAGGGGCAGCCCATCCTTCCCTCTATTCCAGCCCTAGGACAGCCTCCGGAGAGGTCTCTGAGAGGCAGGCCTTATCCCATTCCTTTCCAGGTTTCTGGGCCACACCTGTTGCTGGAGAAGGAGGGTTAGGATTCAGGACCCAGTTCTGTTAGCTGGAACTCAAGGTCACAGCATTTCTTTTAGGAGCTGGGCGCCAAGGGCAAGTGCTTGGCTTCCTGAATCTCGGTTTCTCAATCTGGAAAATGGGTATCATCACCATGATAATTAAACTACAAAAGTGCTCAACCCAGGGCCTGACACACAATGTAAGCTTCCTGTGTGGTCCTTTCTGCGTTTCACTCAAAGAATCATATTTTTTCATCCCAAGAAACTTCCCCCAAATATTTTGCTCCTTACCGCTTCTCCCTTAACTTTTCAGAAAGTTTAAATAATTGACCCAGTTATCCCACAGCAAATAAAAATGATTTTGACTTCAAATTCAACTTTTTCTACAACTTCCCCCTCGAGGAACTAAGGCTTGGGCTTCTTCTCCTATGTGACCCACCAGAGGAGGGGGCCCTGGAGGGGCTAGGCCTGCTCCAACTCTCTGGGGGTCCTGGGAAGCAGAAAGGCTAGGGGTCACCTTCATCCCTGCCCTTGGAGCTCCCACCCTTCCGTGATCAACCTTCTGCGATCACCCTAAACAAAGCCTCCTACCACCTCTCTCGAGGTCATGACCTTGAACCATAGTGCTAATTAATCACTTACTGGAAGCTATCCCCTCCCTGAGGTGGTGGGTGGGACTAGGGGTGTCTGTACATGTGCTTGGGTAAGTGTGTGTCGCCAGAAGGAATACTCATAAACTGTGGGGGGACGGTGGTTTTGGAAGACAGATCTGCATTTCTGAGGGAAAAGACACTAACAAGATCTCGGTGGCCAGCCAAGTTCCCTCTCCAGCCTCTCCAGCAAGGGTCTGAACAAGGAGGCCCTATGATCAAGGGCATCCGGGGCTCTCAGGAAACCTGGATACCCCTTGGCCAAGTGTTTGGTTTCTGCTGATGAGCACTTTAATGAGGGCATTCAGGAGGGCCAGACGGCCCTGGGGTGAATGGCTGATTCCCTGAAAATAGCCTCCACCGGCACTTGGGCAGAAGAGGTTTAAAAAACAGAAACAATCTTCAAAGAAGGATGCCCGGCACTCTCATGGCAGGGCCCAGGGACCTGTTCCCCAGGGAAACTCACCCCTGTCCCCTGCAGGGGGTCAGAGAGAAGCTCTCGCACCCCGCCTGGCAGAGGCCAGCTCAGCCTTCTGGATGGACGAAGGAGCCTGGGGGGCATTGCCTTTCCCATCTTTGCCCCCCACCAGCCCCACTGTGGACACTCTCCTTCTGTTAGTGCAAGTTCACACATGCAGTGCAGAGTGAGGGAAAACACAGAATGTGAGCTTGGAGTAGGGAAAGGTTTACTAGAGGGCCAGGCAAGGAGATTCCATGGCTCCTGCCCGAAAAACCCGCAAATTTGTGTGACGTTCTAGACCCCAGGGACTGAAGCCAGCCAGCGTCTTCTGTCCACGGAACGTTTTCAGGCAAGGTCACTGCAGTGGGCTGCCATCTCCTACTCCAGGGATCTTCTCGATCCAGGGACCCAGCCTGGGTCTCCTGCATTTTTTCGAAGCCGGGCAAGGGAGGAGGGGATCGTGAGAGGTGTGCTGAGCCCCTTCCCAGTTCTCAGATGGACTGATGGTGAGGGGACATCAGTGGCGTTACAGGGGTTAACATTATCAGCCCTTAGGCTCCAGGAGGTCTGGGGCTTCCTGCTCTTGGTCATCAAGTAATTAACAACTTCCTTTTGGTGTGCGGAGGGTACAGGGTGGGGGGCTGGTGTTCACATCTGTAAAACAACTCAGGAAACGTGCTTCAGGTAGGGCTATCTGGGTGCTCCAGAGAGGAGCTAAAGCTGAGGTCAGAGGGGAAGGGCTTGCCCCGGAAAGGCCCTGCTGGGTCCTGCTCGGTTACATTTCCAGCCTGGATGGCGGTCTCCAACTCAGCCAGAACGTCTCTGTAGGAGTTTCTATCCCAGACCTGGGGCCACAGGACAAACACGGTGTCAGCTATCGGAGCCTCCCCTGCAGTATCTCCTTAGGCTAGAAGACGCCCCCATTCCCGCTGCCTTGGCTGGCCGTGACCTTCCAGGTCCCTGAATCGCTGTCCACATGAGGGAAGCCCTGCTCCGGGGCCTCTCACCCCGAGCAGGCAACACTGATTCTGGAAGAGATTGTCTCGGACTCTTGATGCTGTTAGAGAGAAAATTTTGCACAGGACCAGTTAAAAATGACAAGGAAAGGCTTTTAGTCAAGACAGCTGTAACAGGGGTGAGGGAATAGACGGAGTGTAGCAAAAGACAGCTGGACATGTGTAGCCAGTGGGCAGAGTGAGAGGGTCCGTGGACGGAAAACCCGGGAGGAAGCTGGTCAGGTACGAAGGTGGGCAGGGTTTGGGTGGGATTCTCACCAAACGGAGGTAACAGACTCTTTGCCAAAACTGGGCTCGGTGGGCCCAGGGCAGACTGCACACCAAGGCGGATACTTAGATGGAAGGAGGGTTCAGGGTGTTGTAGCCACACTTTCTGGGAAACAAACTCACTCAGGAGGACGATGCAGATAACAGAGTGCAGGTTATTACACCAGCAGGTCCAAGGCAGAGTCTCCTCTTAGCCAAGGACCCTGCCAGTGTTTTTGTGGAAACCTCATATACCCTAAGTGGATGTGCACAAACCCGCCTCCCCGAATTCCCTGGAACTAGTCTGAACAAAGGAAAAGAAAGATGCAGTCAAAGTCAACCTGAGATCCATAGGCCTTAAGCCTAGGTAGTTAACAGTGGACAATTATCCACAGGCCTGTGGTCATACCCCACTAAGCATGATAGAATGCATGATTCTATTCAGTTAGCACAGATAATTAGGGTATTCTTTTAGGCAAAGGAGAGCCCCGGGGCTCCTCCTTCCGGGGGCCTGGTTTTCCTCCTTCCCGGGGCCTAGTTTTCCAGTCGGTATGTCGGTTCCATAGATACTGGGCAGAGAGCTCAAAGTCCACAGTCCGCCCCACGGTGGAGTCCTGCTTTCGAAATGGAGCCTGTTCCATCTCCTCCTTCAAGGGGAGCCTGGCTGAAGTCTAGTCAAGGCGGGGTCCTGGTCAGTGGCAGAAGGGGGTCCTTCCCTCTGGTCCTGTCACCCCTGCCCTGCACAGGGCTCTCGAGTTCTCTACCTCCCGGACCCTCCCATTTGTAACGAGGCGACTCCCGGGTCTTTGTGGCCCTCCAGGCCAATCGTCTCGCTCTGACCCCTCTGGCTAGTTTGTCTCAGGACCCTCCCCTGGTTGAAAACACATCCCTCAGTCAAGACGGATTTCTTCACAGAGGTTATATGGGAGGGTGACAGTGAGAAATGGAATATTTCCTTCCCGATCAGTAAACAAGTCTGTCACCGTGGCCCTAGGGGTAACAAGGAAAACAAAACAAAACCTGCCTTCCGGGAGGAAAGAAGAGCTGCGGGTTCGACCCCCGGTCAGGAAGATCCATCTGGAGGAGGAAATGGCAACCCACTCCAGTATTCTTGCCTGGAGAACTCCATGGACGGAGGAACCTGGTAAGCTACAGTCCCCGGGGTCACAAAGAATTGGAGATGAGCGAAGCGTTTAGCGCACAGGGCCACCAACAACTGCAGCCACCCCGGGTGTTGAGCTGGTGAGGGAACTCAGGAGGAAGGGATGCCTGCCACCCAGCAGCCAGCCTGGCAGCCGCTCCCTGCTGTGGTGAGCCAGGAGGGTGCCCAGGTGAGAAACACAGCACACTGACCCCAAGATGGCTGAGGTGTGTGTCAAAGGAAGGATTTCAGTGAGCCCAGACCCTTGCGTCCACCTTTACAAAGAAAAGCACCGAAGTTCTTAACTTTGCGTTATCTGGCTTTCTTTTGACGAGCAACAATCTTTTGATGTTCAGACTAGTTGCCCCTCATTGCAAAACTTCTGTACAACCTGACTCCTCCCCTTGCCTCCTTGGAACAGCTCTTCCAGGCTCACTTGAGCGCTTTCTCATGGGCTCGAAGTCCTAAAAATTCCCACCGAATAAAATATAACTCTCAACCTTTAGACTGTGAATTATTTTTTAAGCACACAATAGCGAGACTTATTATGGCCTGGCACCCCTCCCTCTTTGACCCGCGTGGAGGCTTTTGCGTATGCGCGGTGTCTCCCTCGCCCCCAAGGATGGGAAATGTTTGACCTCTTGACCCTCTAGCAAGGCTCTACCCTCTCTGTTCCTGCCATAAAGTATCCCATGTCTAGTAATCCGCCCTATTCCTGTTGTTGTTTCTTATATCGAAGGGCAGATCTCGAAATGTAGACAGCAGTCTGGTCATAAATATATAGCCGGAACCCATTTGTCTCTTGCCTCAGGAAACGTAAACGGGGGGCTGGTAGCATCCAGCCTGGAGCCCACCTCGCACCGACCTCGTCTCAGCCCTGCTGACACAGCCTGGAGACTTCCACGGGCTAGGCTGACACGGGGGAGGGGGAAGGGGACGCAGCCACAGGGGCAGTCCCGCGTCCTCGCGGACTCTCTTTCTGGGGCCCCGCACCCTTTCCACCCCATGCCTCCCTCCTGCGGGTGGGTGACTCTGAATCCGTCCTCCTGGTGGACCCTCCAACTCTGTCCTCATGTCCCACCTGCCCCCATTCCCAGGCCCCCCCACTTCGGCTTCTCCACAAAGACAGGCGCTTGTTCTCCAAAGCGTTCTGAGTTGGGAGGGATGTGGTGACTTCCAGGCTGGGGCTTCTGAGATGGGGTGGCACCCTCTCCATCGTCACGTTCCCCGTCTGCCAGCGGCACCCAGAGTCCCCTCGATACTCCCAGGGGAGGGCAGAGGCGCAGGAGGGAAGGGACCTGGGTCCCCGAGTCACCCACAGGGGAAGGCTGTCCACCAAGCAGGAGGAACACTGGCACTGAGCTGGCCGAAGCCCAGACAGATCCGTGCGGGAGTCAAGTCACAGTGAGATCTGGAGGTTTTGTGCGCTCTCATCTATCATAATTTCAGTAAGGGGGCACCGAGTACACAAACCCTCTCTAGCTGTCCCTGAATAGACTGTGTTTTCTAAATCCCAAGCTGGAGTTTACTCCCGCCTCTTCTGATTCTCCCTGGCTTGTAGCAGACCGCGTGGGGGGACAGGCGCCTTTCTAGACCCCGGGGTCTCCCTGCCTGCACTGGAGGGTCCTGCAAACTGGAGGCGGCGTCCTAGGGCACAGGCTGCTCCACGGGCTGTTTATAACAGAGGCAGCTCACGGCAGCGTATCCATCACTGTCTTTGTGCTGCTTCTCCTGTCCACCCCGGAGCTGGCAGACTCCCTTTCCCCTCGTCTCCTTCTTCACGTGCCTTTGATGGGGAGAAATCTCCCTGACTGCTGTTTGCACAGATTTTTCCGAGACAAGCAGCCTCATCAGCTCCTCTCCTCTAATCATCTGGAAATGCTGTGTCTCTTGGCATCTCTGCCTCTCCTGTCTTCCATCCACCAGCTGTCCAACTCACAGCGCTCTGCGGAGATTTGGCTCTGGAGGAGGATACAACCCCTTCAGAAGGTTCTGGAAGTTAGAAGGCGGCCCCCTCCTTGGGGCTGTGCGGTGCGGAGTGCAGGGGACAGAGAGAGAAACGGGGCTCAGAATTTACGATGTCCTGGGGACCCCGCAGCTGCCGGCAGGGCAAGACACCATCAGAGTCAAGTTCTTGGATCACAGCCCCACTGGACCACAGATTTCCAAACTGGGGGAGACCTCGGGAGCAGGAAGTACAGGTGTTTGGTGCTTACACCCCTTTGTGCTGGGAAGGAGGTCACTTTGCTCTTATCACAGAGGCCAGGGGAGGTCGAGTCATTGGGGAACTAAACTCAGAGGGAGAAGCAAGCTAGTTCAAGACACACAACGGGCGGTACAAGTGGGTTCCTGCAGACCCATCTCCTCCGATCCCCCTGCCTCTTCCCCCGACTGCGCGTTCTAGGTGGTCAAGGGGCCAGAACTCTGACCTCCATCTTTAAGAAGGGGAGACCCAGCCCCCAGCAGGCCCCAGCCACATCCAACTTTCTGGGCTTTTGTTCCGGATGCTCTATGACCCCTGCGCCCTCAGGAACCCCTCTCCTTCCAAGGAGTCTCCCTCCTGCAGAGGCTAGTCTAACTTGGTCTCTGTTCCAGGCACTCAGACTTGCCCACCTGAGACCCTGGCTTTCTCCCCTCCAGGACTGCTGCTGTATCTGCCAGGAGAGCAGCTTTCTTTGCCCTTCGTGGCAGCTGTACATGCAGAAAAGACCGATTCGTTCAGGGCCAAGATCAGATTCATTTGGAGAACTTGGAGCAAAGCCAAGGTCAGAAGACCTCTGCACCACTGCAGTTTCCATCCACCTTGTGTTTCACAGGATACTCAAAAACAGCGACAGTGATGCCTGTGGAAAGGCAAGAGAAGGATGGGAAGAGCTGCCTTCTCAAAGCTCTTAGGAAGACAACAGGATGCCACCACGCCTTCAGTGGAGCCGCGGGGCAGAGACGAGCATCGCTGTGAGTCCGTGGGGACTCTTCACCAATTTCTCAGGGAGATGCTCAACTTGGTTCCAAAGAACAAAGTTTAACTAGTTTGTAGGCAAGAGCTTGATGAAAATTTGACATTTGATAAGAAACTAATTTTGGTGTGCCTTTTTAATACTTTAAAATGGTATAGTAATAAACAACATCTATAAATGTCAAGCTTTTCTATTTTGATTATGTTGCTTTGATTTTTATCAACTTTTTTTTATTAAAAAATTCACTGTAAATGAAATAAAGAAGGGGAGAAACGGCACAAGGAGATAAATTTTTCAGTTTATCGAGATGTAAGCGACAGCCTCTCATTTCCACCCCCCCACCCCAGCACTGGGAATTGTTATTATTTTGCTTCTCACTGTGGCTATTATGATGTTTTTATCTTTGTCTCTGAGTCTAGGAAACCTGTGATACTAGGGGAACTGGGATTAAGTTGCAGCATCCAGGTAGCTCTCGGCTGGCTAGCAGGGCAGGAAGATGCCAGGGTGGGGCAGAAAGGGGACGTGCTTGGATTCTCTACCCCTTCCAACAGCTGCAGGAAGAATGTGGTGCTGCCTCCTCCAGGAGGGCTCTTAGGGGACCATGCCCCTCCCTTGGCCGGTTCTGAAGGTCCCCTCTGGGCCCTTATATGATTCTCCCCAAACCTGGGTTCCTCTATACCGCTCTCCACCCTGGGTTCCATGTTGGGCTCTCCCACGGCAATCTGGGTGCGTGGATCTAATTCAGTCTGGGTTTCTTGAGCCCCACGTGGAGCAAGTGTTTGTGGATGCTTGAAGAAGAGGTGGATGGAGGATGGGAAAATGGATAAACGGGTGAACAGAGAGTCGGCTGCGTGACGATAGAGATGGACGGACGGGGGAGGAGGAGGGCTGAGGCAAGGGAGGGAAAGTCAGAGTCTCAGCTTTGCCTACTGGTTGGCAACGTTAGAACCACAGCCTTTCAAGGCTTTAGACCAGTTCTGATTTTTTCAGCCCTCCTATCTCATGAGCAAAATGAAAGGGATGGGAAAGAAAGAGCTTCAGATCATCTCCGTGCGCCACGGGGAACAGGCCTCCTACAGAAGGACAGCCACGACAGTCATTTTCATGCTTCTTCCCAATACGCAGAAAACACGTTCACAACCTCATTTAACCCTTACAACCACGGAGAGATGAGCATCGTCCCCACGTTATAGACACTGAGACTCAGAGAGGAAGGGACCTGCCCAAGATCAAGTGACAGATGGCCAGAATGTGACCCTACAGGGTCCAGCCTTCAAGTCGTTTTCCCCCAATAAGTCTGGTCCCTGTCCAATGGGGCGGCAGCTTGCTGGGTGCCCAGGGTGGGAGAGGGCACGTTAGCTCCACTTCAGTTTCTGCCGTTTCCTGGGGAAGAAGGTGAAGACAGAGGAGGCCAAACAGTAGCAGGTGTCTTGCCTGGAAGTGCGAGCCCCAAGCGTGATGGGGTTGGTGCATTCACCCCTGAGTCTGGGCAAGTTGGGTGCCAGGCACATGCCAGGTCAGGTCGCCAGGCTCCTCTCTCTGGTCAGCCCCCGAGAATCAGCCAGACCTCAGGTTTGCACACAAAGTAGTGGCAGCTTCCAAGCGTAGCCCAGGTCACCAGCATCAGAACCTATGACTTCCCTGAGAAGCCTGCTGCCTGGGGCTTCCAAGCTGGGGTGCTCACGGCGGGCAAGCAGAGGGAGGTTCCATGTGGGAGGCGGCCTCAGGGCTGCTGTGTGGGCCCGGTGAAGCTCCACCACTCACAGTCCCCGCTCTCAGCGGATGGGCTCCTTCCTGAGACTGGGAAATCCCCGGATGAGCATCGTCCCCACTTTATAGACACTGAGACTCAGAGAGGAAGGGACTTGCCCAAGGTCAAGTGACAGTCGGCCAGAATTTGACCCTACAGGGTCCAGCCTTCAGGTCATTTTCCCAACTGTCAGAGCACTGGGTGCCCTTGATCCAAAGAGCTTGTGATCAGAGGAACCCACCTGAAAATCCCTTTGACAGATCCAGAGCTGACCAACTGCCCCACAACAAACCAACTTGTGGCCGCCCATGTGGCTCCTGAGCAGCCCACATTTCCAGGACTGCTGGGGGGGAGGGACCAGAAGGGAACGCACAGTCTCGTCCGGGTTCACACCACCATCAGGGACACTGGCCTTCTCCTGCCCCCTGCCCCCCTCCCCGCGCCCTCCCTGGTCCAGCAGTCACCCCATCCATGGAAGCAGCTTTCGTTTTCCCAGTTTGCACCAAAGGACCCCAATCCCCAGTGGTCGGTGGCTCAGGACCTGCTTGTAGCTGGTTCCTTGAATTCCTTAGTTCGTGCCAAGCTCCTGGTTGTCTGCAGGCTGAGGCCAGCCTGTGATTTCTCTCAGAGGTGTTTCAGGAATCTGTAGCCTGGGGCTCCCTTTCTGTGCCCCCTGGCTCTCCTTCCATAGCCATCGGCTCCCAAATCCTCCAGGGGGGTCCCCGAGGAGATGGGACGGAGCAGCTGGGACCTCATCTTCCCTCCAGAGAGCTGGGCTGATACATCAGTTGGGCCCTTGAAGCTGACTCTTGAGCAGGCTTGGGAGGGGAAGTATCATCGGATGGGGGCTCTGGGTGTGGGGCGAGAGAGAACTAGTGATAACCAGAAATAACTGGAGATACCCACTGGGACCAGGGTTCGACCCCTCTCCTCCAGAATGGGTCACCATGGGCCATCAAAAAAGGGTCCTCATCCCAGAGCGGCAGGACCACAGGCCACATGAGGCTGTCCTCCATGGCAGGACCGTGGAGTGGGTGTGGGCAGGCCAGGGGATGGGGGGACAGACCTGGGGGGCGATCAGCAGAGGGCAGAAAGATGACGCCAGGGGAGGCGGATTGTCGTGCCAAGTCATTTCGGTCCTGTCTGACTCTTTGGGACCCTATGGACTACTTGCTAGGCTCCTCTGTCTGTGGAATTCTCCAGGCAAGAATGATGGAGAGGGTTGCCATGCCTTCCTCCAGGGGATCTTCCTGACGCGGGGATTGAACCTGAGTCTCTTATGTCTCCTGCATAGGCAGGTGGGTTCTTTACCACCCTGTCCATCACCAACTCCTGGAGCTTGCTCAAACTCATGTCCATCGAGTCGGTAATGCCATCCAACCATCTCATCCTCTGTCGTCCCCTTCTCCTCCCGCCTTCGATCTTTCCCAGCATCAGTCTTTTCCAATTAATCAGTTATTTGCATCAGGTGGCCAAAGTATTGGAATTTCAGCTTCAACATCAGCCCTTCCAATGAAGATTCAGGGCTGATTCTCTTTAGGATGGACTAGTTGGATCTCTTTGCAGTCCAAGGGACTCTCAAGAGTCTTCTCCAACACCACAGTTCAAAAGCATCGATTCTTCAGCACTCAGCTTTCTTTATGGTCCAACTCCCACGTCCATACATGACCACTGGAAAAACCATAGCCGTGACTAGACGGACCTTTGCTGCCAAAGTGATGTCTCTGCTTCTCACTCATTCCTGTACTGGTCCCTCCCTCCCTCCCTTCTCTGAGTGTGAGGCTCTAGTTCAGGACCAAGAGCTCAGNCCCACGTCCATACATGACCACTGGAAAAACCATAGCAGTGACTAGACGGACCTTTGCTGCCAAAGTGATGTCTCTGCTTCTCACTCATTCCTGTACTGGTCCCTCCCTCCCTCCCTTCTCTGAGTGTGAGGCTCTGCTTCAGGACCAAGAGCTCAGAGATGACCACCCAGGGGTGCCTGGGGCCAGTGGGGGCCATCACGACAGAAGTCACAGCAGCTGGTGGCCCAGGGGACAGGGGTGGGGTTGTAGCTGTGCCTGATGCTGAGGGGTGTCTGGGGAGGTGGCACCTGAGCCAGCTCCCAGGAGGAGGGAAGCGGGGAGAGGGAAGGTGTGCCAGGTGGAGGGTGCGGCCAGGAAAGGGCGTGGAGGGGGGACGTCTGCCATCCCCTCTTCTGAGTGTCTCTGAGAGGATTTTCTGAGACTGATGCCTGCCAGGGTGAGTGGGGCAGATGGGGGAGGAGGGGAGGGTCAAGCCCCGTGTTCTGAGCTAGGCAGGGAGGTGGGCCAGAACATCCTGCACCGGGCGTCTATTTTTAAACCCAAGTAGGGCCTCTTCCTTGGCGTTTCCAGGACCCCAACGTTCACTCCTTTCTGAGCAGCCTCAGAGGGCCCGAGCCCCTCAGCCCCCCTCGGCCTCTTGACTGCTGCTATTTAAAAGCCTCTTGGTCCTCGCCAGAGAAAGGCGGTGATGAGGGGCCTTGGAAATGAAAGGGGTCAGCCCCTCATGGGCCTGCCCTTGCAGGGGATCAACAAAACCCTCCTTGTGGCCCTGCCAACTGCAGGCACCAAAGGGAGCACTGGGCCAGATGGGAGCCGTGAGCCCCCCTGCCTCCCCGGGGTGACCTGAGGTCTCTGCTGTCCGCCCACAGCGCTCCAGGCCACTGGGGTCAGCTCAGGAAAGTGGTCCCAGGCTGAAGCTCCCAAAGCCTCCCCTGCCCAGAGAAGGGGCCTCTCATGAACACTCTGACCCCTCCAAGCTCCGTAGTGCTCCCCAACCCTCAGGGTCCTCCCCAACACAGCTGGTCTGACTCTGTGCTAATTCCAAAACATACAGGGTGGGGAGGGGTCATTTCCCAGCTCTGAGCCCTTGATCAAACTGTCCCCTCACCTGAGGACATCTTCGGGTGTGGAGTAAGCAGAATGAGGATGTCAGAACTTGGCATGGCCTGAGATCCTTCAAGGTCAACCTAGGGACCCTATCCCGCCTCCCAAATTCAAGGTAGGTGATGCTGGCCCCATCTCAGACTGGCTGCATGACCCCCTTCCTATCTTTGAAACTCATTTTCTTCTAAAATGGGCCCCCATATCCAACTTACTTCCCCGGTGGCTCAGAGGGTAAAGAACCTATCTGCAATGCCGGAGAACCTGTGTTTGATCCCTGGGTCAGGAAGATCCCCTGGAGAAGAATGGCACCCCACTCCAGTATTCTCGCCTGGCAAATCCCACTAGAGGAGTCTAGTGGGCAACAGTCCGTGGGGTGTTGCCCCACAGAGAACACGACTGAGCAACTAACACTCTCTTTCAATCACCTTTCTTCTAGTCTGCAAGGATGAGTGAAACACGGCACTTGAGCTGCTCGGTGCAAGCAGGCACCTGGCATCTGGTCTTCCCTCGTCCCCTTTCTGGGACCTTTGTATCATTCATGAGGGTCTTGGCCACGTGGGAGGCCAGCGTGGGCAGGGCCAGCCCTTCTGAGCTCACACCTGAGCCCCAGGAACACGAGACTGTGTCTGTGGATCCCTGGTGTCCCTTTCCTCCTGGGAGATGGTTGCACTTGGGGTCCCCTGGCCCTCATCCCCACTGGACAAGCGTGACTCTGACCCTGGTGGGTCAGCCAGGCAGCCCCTGAGCGCAGTGCTCCTTCAGGCAGACCCTTCTGGGCTCCAGGAGAAGCGCTGGGCCACAGCAGCCTGGGGCCTGCAGGAGAGGGTGGCAAGCAGGGCAGCGAGAGGCCACTGGAGGGGCAGCAGGTTCCCAGGTGCAAGGAAGAGCCCTGTCCTCTTTCTCAGCCCAGGGGGTGCCTGGACGGACGTGCAGCCACAAGCAGGAAATTGGCCACGCTACAAACAAGCTCAAAGAGAAGAAAACCCGGAAACTGCGTGAGAATCCTGACCCAGAGGACAAGAATACTCCAGAGGCTTGGCCACCTGGGCTGTGTGGTGGGACCAGGCCTGGCCATACGGGGCCCAGTGCTCGGTGGACGCCCTGCCCTGCCCTGCCAGTGACCTTCAGGAACCAGTCCAGCTGGGGCTTGTATTCAGCACTCATAAAATCCCAGTATCAGCCCATTTTGCAGATGGGAAACTGATGGGGGGGGATTGGGAGTAGAGTCCCCTGTGGAGCAATGAGTCCATTCCGGAGTCTGGCCACCCCACCCACCGCTGGGCAGTTCCCGGAGGTCAGAATAGTCTCTGGATTCACTGACAGCACTGTCCATGGACTGAGGCCAAAGGGCAGTCTTGAGGCAAGGCCTTGCCTCATCCAGGGGCTTCTTACCACTTTCTTCCAGCCATGACCATGACCACCATCAGGTCATGGGACAGTGACTCACCCATGGGTGGGTAGGTAGACTGAGGCCAGAAGCCTGCTCGAGCTTAGTCAGCTGCCCTACTGGACCGTGGGCCGGCAGCCCCACCGGGATGTAACTCACATCAACTGGCAAGACTCTGGCCAGAGAGGATGACCACGTGACCAAACACTCCCAGAGCTCAGTGGCAGCACCTGTAATGCCGGGGCCCTCTGTGTTCAGGCTTCCCACTCTCTCAGGGGACCAGGCTCAGCCCCACCCGGGGGCCCTGATCCCTACGGTTCCGGGGTCCCTGTTGCATCTCTGCAGCGCTGCCTGCATCCCCCACCGGCCCCTGGGCTCTGTCTGGCTCTGCAGGTGAGGGGACATTGGACCAGCTCATCTCCGGACGGTCCCCACCCCATCCCTGAAGGCACCCGTCCCCTCACGGCTCAACTCTGTGCCGGGTCTCCCCACCTGGGAGGCGAGAGGCCACACAGGTCTCTGAGGGTCTGTCCGGCTCTGGGCGGCTGAACGTCCTCCACCCTCTGCTTCCCTCCTCCATGGCTCAGAACCTTTTCTGCCCTGCAGAGCTTTGCAGTCAGGGTCCCAGACCCACAGAGTGGTACCCCAGCCTCCTGGCTGGCCAGCTCTGAAACGCTCAGTGATTCTCTCAATCCAAAGAGTGACCTTCCCTTACTCTGGGCTCTTGAGCTCCCCAGTTAGAGCTCTCACACAGCCCTGCACCCCAAATTCCATTCTGAGGTCCTCAATCGCCATAAGGCCCTGCCCCCTGGGGCCTCCACCCTTCACCCAGCCTACGATCCGCCATCAGGCGGACCAGGGGCCACCCGGGGCTGCGGTCCTGCCTCTGGGCCTGGCCCTCGGTCCCTAGGAGAGGATGAGACTGGGGCGGGGTCTCAGGCTGGGAAATGAACCTTTAGGGAACACGTCCTTTCTCCACATGGGCCCCTCTAGTGCTGCCACTGTGAGTCTGAGCCCCGTTCTCCCTGCTTACGGAGGATCCCAGGGCCTGCCAGAGATGGTGTGGACTACAAGGGGAGCAGGTCAGACCACAGCCAGGCCACTGGCCCTCCCTAGGGGGTCCAGCCACCCCCCCAGGGGAGATGGGGGGCCTGGGTAATGGGGCTTCCAGTGGCCACAGGCTCTTCTGGGTGTTGGGGCTGGCAGCCCAGCTGGTCTCAAGCTGCGGTGCTGGAGGAGGTGGGTGGTCATGCCAGAACCGGTGACCTCCAGGTGCCCACAGGCAGCCTGCACAGGGTCAGGGGCTGGGGCGTGGCTCCACCAGGTTGGGCAGACTCTGCCAAGTGGGCAGAGCTGAGCAGGCTGCAGAGTTGGGTGGCCCCAGGTTGGGGGGACACGGCTGGGGTGAGGACGCCCAGGTGAGCCTGGGTGTCAGGGGGCTGCTGTGCCTGGCTCAGAAAGCAACCGCACATCCCAAGTCCTGTGCAATGGGCCCCTCGGCCTTGACGTTGGTGAGAGGACCCTGTGTTCCTCCCCAGCCTGGGCTCGGCTTCTCCACGGGCTCTCAGAGTTCACAAGCCCTTCTTCCCCTTTCCCGCATTCCACATCCTTCTGTCCAGACGAAGTGGCCCCAAATGACCCCCCGGAGGTCCCCCTTGGCAGCTGGAAGAGTCACCGGGCCAAAGGGCGGAGCCGTCCCAGGGCGGTGGGACACTGTGGCTGAGGGGCGGTGACTAGGGCTCCAGGTCAAGCGTGAGAGGCCCCACCTGAGGTCATTCGCAGCACCTAGCTGTGTCCTGAGGCCTCACCATCCACCTGCAATGCGTCTGGATCACAGAGCAGACACGCCACTTGCTCACAGCCCAAGGCCACTTGGCTGCCTCGAACCCTCACCCAGCCGGGACTCGGTATTCCTTAGGCTAGGGCTGACGCTGCCCCGCCAGCCTCAGCCCCAGCTAGCTTCCGGCCCTGCCCAGGGCCCTCTCACACCCTGCTCCCCTCCAGAGCCTCCCTGATCTCCCCCAGGGATCCTGAAACCCCCACCATGTGGAAAGGGCCTGGGGCTCAGAGTCCGGGAAAAGCAGGTTGCAGGCCGTGGCTGTCTTCTCCTCCAGGGCCTTGTCTGGCCTGTGTCCATTTTTCCATCCTTGCGATGGGCTGCGTTGACCACGCTGCTGTTGGCAGGCGACGGAGGGAGTGCAGGCGGCACCCTCCCGCCTCGTGGGAGGCACACGCCTGCGATCGGCCTTTCCTCGGGGCCGGGCACCTCTGCTTGTCTCCAGGTCCTCGGCAGCCAGTGGGAGCTAGTGCTCAAATGCCCTTAAAGAAACATTCATCCTCACTCCCTAACATCTATAAACCCATTTACATTTCAGGGGAAATTGAATCCTCATGTTTCTGATTCACTTACAGCTAATTGGTGAGAGAATGGTTGTTCATCAAGGGGCAGCTTGGTTCAAACCCTCTGAGGTCTCGAAAGCTCCAAGGGGGAGTCTTTTCTCCCTGCAGGGATCCCCATAGGTCGACGGAAACCCCCCACCCCCACCCCGCCCCGGGGTTGGGGGGTGGTCGCCTGAGATGCTGAATGAACGCCACGGAGCTCCGGGCTGCGGACCGGTACCTCCTGTCAGATCAGCAGCTGCGTTAGATTAAAGTGTGCAACGGGGCTTCCCAGGTGGGCTCAGTGGCAAAGAATCTGCTGGCCAATGCAGGGGACATAGGCTCGATCCCTGGGTCTGGAAGATCCCCTGGAGAAGGACATGGCAACCCACTCCAGTCGGCCTGGGAAGTCCTACAGACAGAGAAGCCTGGCAGGCCACAGTCCATGCGGTCGCAAAGTCAAACATGACTCAACGACTAAACAGGAGAAGGCAATGGCACCCTACTCCAGTGCTCTTGCCTGGAAAATCCCATGGATGGAGGAGCCTGGTGGGCTGCAGTCCATGGGGTCGCGAAGAGTCGGACACAACTGAACGACTTCACTTTCACTTTTCACGTTCATGCACTGGAGAAGGAAACGGCAACCCACTCCAGCGTCCTTGCCTGGAGAATCCCAGGGACGGGGGAGCCTGGTGGGCTGCCGTCTATGGGGTCACACAGAGTCAGACACGACTGAAGCAACTCGGCGGCAGCAGCAACTAAACAACCAAAATGCACAATGCGTCCACATGAATCATCCCGAAGCCGCGCCTCCTACCCCCGGTCCCTGGAAAAACTGTCCTCTACAAAAGCAGTTCCTGGTGCCAAAAAGACTGGGGACCACCGGCCTAGAGATGCCTCACCATGTTCTCTCTCTCTGTCTTTGGGCAGGCTCTCCCTCTGCCCATCACCCTCTGTGTCCGAATTCCCCTTCTTACAACGATGTCAGGTGTGTTAGATCAAGGCCTACCTTCGTTACCTGACCTTTGTGGTGGTTTAGTCACTAAGTCATGTCTGACTCTTGACCCCATGGACTGTAGCCCGCCAGGCTCTTCTGTCCGTGGGATTCTCCAGGCCAGATACTGGAGTGGGTTGCCATTTCCTTCTCCAGAGGATCTTTCTGACCCAAGGATCGATCGAACCCGGGTTCTCTGCATTGCAGGTGGTCTCCTGCATTTCAGGTGGATTCTTTCCTGACTGAGCCACCAGGAACTTGATGATCTCAGTAAAAACGCTGTCTCCAAACAGTCTCATTCTGAGTTCCTACAGGTTTAGGATTCCCAAGTATCCTTTCTGAAAGCATGAAAGTATCAGTTGATCAATCGTGTCCAACTCTGCCATCCCATGGACAGAGGAGGCTCGCAGGTTACAGTCCATGGGGTCGACCCCATGGAGCCATGGGTCGTCTCTGTCTATGGGATTCTCCAGGCAAGAATCCTGGAGTAGCTAGTCATTCCATTCTCCAAGGTATGTTTCCCACCTAGGGATCGAACCCAGGTCTCCCACATTGCAGGCAGACTTTTTACCATCTGAGCCACCAGGGAAGACTTTGCGGGGGGGGGGGGGTGACACTCAGCTGATAAAGCTCCCCAACGGATGGGATGACCTGAGTCTGGGTCTAGGTCTGGGATGGTGCAGTCCAGGTGGGTGCCCAGGTCAGACCAGTGCCCACAGGTGTCTGAAGAGGTGGGTGCAGTGAGCTTCCAGTGGCCAGGACAGAAGGGGCAGAAAGCAGAGCAAATAAGCCAGAAATGGCTCTGAAATAAAGATCCTTCAGAGGAGCCAGGTGGGGGCGGCACCTGTGAACACAGTGAGGACCCGAGTGGGGTCACCATGCTGTGTGGTCAGCCCAAGTTGTGGATCAGAATCCCGGGATGGAACCCCAGCTCCACACTTGCCCCCTGAGATCTCAGGCTTCTTAATAGCTGGAGCCTCAGTTTGCCAATCAGAGAAGTGGGGTGGTAACCACTGCTTATGGTGCAGACCCAGTACCTGGGGCCCCAGAAAAAAGTCTGGGTGGAAGGGCATGTCCAGGGCTTTCAGTGCAGCCTTGGGCCCTGAGCAGCCCTTTAAGCTGGCCGATCAGACACAAGGCTGCCAACAAGGAAGTCACCCTACGTGCTCTGGAGATATTGCAGGAACGGGTGGAGGACAGGGCAGATTTCAACACCATGAAATTCTTAAGTTTCCCCTATTTTCCTACGCGTGTTCCCTAATTTCCCCAAAAGACCACTTAGCACTTGGGCCTGTTTTAATGGTGGAGAATTACTGTCGGGACCTACTTGCCAGGAACTATCCACCCCCTTCCACCACCCCCGTCCCAGTCACACCCTCAAAGTGCATGCCTGGACTAAGTGGAAGGAGAAATGGACTTAGATGAGCCAAAGTGGATAAGAGCTCTCTCCTCCCAAAGGCTGCGGGGACGCGGAGGGCTGAGGCCCACCCCTAGCCAGCCCCTCCAGCCCCTCCAGCCCCTCCAGTGCCACCAGGCCCAGGGCCATCCCAGCCCTGTTGATGGAGCAGAGTCTGGAAATGGCTTCCAGCCCAAAGGCCTTGGCCTGTTGGCCACAGAGGCCAGGGGGCTGCCAGGCCGAGCCGGCTCGGGCTGTAAACACTTCCTACCAGCGGGAGTGAAAAGAGGCTCCTGTCCCCAGAGCCACTGTCTCCGTTTCCAAGTGGCTGTTGAGGAATCTGGCGGAAAGCTGGAGGATGCTCCCAGCCTGGCGGGACATGCCGTCCAAGCCCCGGCGCCTGGCTCCGCGGCTCCACACGTGGGCCCTGCTGCGCTGTTGGGTAAGGCCGCCTCGGTTATTTCCAGTATTTTGCAAAGAAACAATGTTTATGTGATGTTTTACCACTGGCAATTTGCTCGTGGTTTTCGATAG
Organism: Neotragus moschatus; assembly: GCA_006410615.1. Classification (NCBI taxonomy): domain Eukaryota; kingdom Metazoa; phylum Chordata; class Mammalia; order Artiodactyla; family Bovidae; genus Neotragus; species Neotragus moschatus. Next base: position 3,522 of record SJYA01003906.1, on the reverse strand, counting down.
GTGCCAAACAAGTCTCGGAAGGCCGTTGTTCTGGAAATGCGTGCGGGGTGCCAGGCCTGGGCCTCCCGCCTTCAACAGCTGAGCCTGCGAGCGGGACTTGATGTCCACACAGCCTCTGGGTTGTCGCTTGAGGGCTGTGCTGCCGGGCCAGGCCCTCCCTCTGTCTTCAGCTCAGGCCTCACAAGGGGCCTCTGATCCCAGGAGCGGGACTAGCTGTGTAGAGGCCAACTCAGGAGTCTGGGAGTGGTGTTGGTGGGGTGCCCTGCCCTCGGGGCTCACTGACACCTCCCAGCTGGACGAGAATCACCCATGGACCCATCCCCCCCCAGGCAAATTGTCACCTTTCCTCTACTCGCCTACCCCTCCTCCCATGGTCCCTCCTCCTGGAAACTCTCCTGTTTTCCTTTCCATTTATCTGGCTGCACAGGCTCTCAGCTGTGGCATACTTGAAGTCAGTCCTTTAGGATGGACTGGGTGGACCTCCTTGCAGTCCAAGGGACTCTCAAGAGTCTTCTCCAACACCACAGTTCAAAAGCATCAATTGAAGAATTCTTCAGAACTCAGCTTTTTTTATGGTCTAATTCTCACAACCATACATGACTACTGGAAAAATCATAGCTTTGACTAGACAGACCTTTGTTGGCAAAGTAATGTCTCTGCTTTTTAATACGCTGTCTAGGTTGGTCATAGCTTTTCTTCCAAGGAGCAAGCGTCCATTAATTTCATGGCTGCAGTCACCATAAGCAGTGATTTTGGAGCCCAGGAAAATAAAGTCTTTCACTGTTTCCATTGTTTCCCCATCTATTTGCCATGAAGTGATGGGACCAGATGCCATGATCTTAGTTTCTTAAATGTTGAGTTTTAAGACAGCTTTTTCACTCTCTTCTTTCACTTTCATGAAGATTAAAAAATTTTAAATAAATCAATTATCTACTTATTTTTGGCTATCGTGTCTTTATTGCTGCTTGCAGCTTTCTCTAGTTGCAGAAAAGGCTCTTCAGCTCTTTGCTTTCTGCCATAGGGTGGTATCTTCCATGTATCTAGGTTATTGATATTTTCCCCAGCAATCTTAATTCCCAGCTTGTGCTTCATCCAGCCCAGGATTTCTCATGAGGTACTCTGCATATCAGAGAAGCAATGGCCCCCCACTCCAGTGCTGNCAGCTTTCTCTAGTTGCAGAAAAGGCTCTTCAGCTCTTTGCTTTCTGCCATAGGGTGGTATCTTCCATGTATCTAGGTTATTGATATTTTCCCCAGCAATCTTAATTCCCAGCTTGTGCTTCATCCAGCCCAGGATTTCTCATGAGGTACTCTGCATATCAGAGAAGCAATGGCCCCCCACTCCAGTGCTGTTGCCTGGAAAATCCCATGGGTGGAGGAGCCTGGTAGGCTGCAGTCCATGGGGTCGCTGAGAGTTGGACACGACTCAGTGAATTCACTTTCACTTTTCACTTTCATGCATTGGAGAAGGAAATGGCAACCCACTCCAGTGTTCTTGTCTGGAGAATCCGAGGGACGGGGGAGCCTGGTGGGCTCGCACAGAGTAGGACACGACTGAAGGGACTTAGCAGCAGCACTCTGCATATAAGTTAAATAATCAAGGTGACAATAGACAACCTTGACGTACTCCTTTCCCAATCTGGAACCAGTCTGTTGTTCTATCTCCAGTTCTAACTGTTGCTTCTTGACCTGCATACAGATTTCTCTGGAGGCAAGCAAGGTGGTCTGGTATTCCCATCTCTTGAAGAATTTTTCACAGTTGGTCGTGATCCACACAGTCAAAGGCTTTGGCATAGTCAATAAAGCAGAAGTAGATATTTTTCTGGAATTCTCTTGCTTTTTTGATGATCCAACAGATGCTGGCAATTTGATCTCTGGTTCCTCAGCCTTTTCTAAATCCAGCTTGAACATCAGGTAGATGTTTTTAAATTACATTTGCTGTCAGGCTTTTAAAAATTTTTACACAAATTAATTATCTACTTATTCTGGCTGTCGGGTCTTTGGGGCTGCTTGCATCTTTCTCTGGTTGCAGCGAGTAGGGAGGGCTCTCCAGCTGTGGTGTGTGGGCTCCTTTTCGCGGCGCCTTCTCTTGTTGCAGAGCTCGGGCTCTGGGGCAAGCGGGCTTCAGCATTTGTGGCGCATGGGTGGGCCTCATGGCTCCGTGGCACATGGCATCTTCTCAGACCAGGGCTTGAACCCATGTCCCCTGCACTGGCAGGCAGATTCTCAACCACTGGACCACCGGGGAAGTCCCATCAGGCAGATATCGTACTTGAGAGCCCTTCCCCGAAAGTGTGAGCAAAACCCAGCTTGAGCAGCGAGTGGTCACGAAGAGCACCGGCTTGGACCCTTCGCACAGCTCTGGGGCTGGGTCCCGCCTCCACTAGCCGCCGGCCGGGCCACCTTGCCCGAGAAGCCCTCTGCTCCTGTCGGGTGGGGACCATGTGAAGGCAGGCCCTGGCATCTGAACACGTCAGCTGCCGTCAGCACCCCAGCTGTGCCTGTTGCTGGACCTCGGGGATGCAACGGAAGAGTGCCTGTGCAGCCCCGACCTGGAATCCTGAGCCAGACAGAGGGTGCGGCGGGAGGAGCTCCCAGTCCTGGCTTTCGTTCGGAACAAGGCGGCTTGGGGACTCCCAGCCCCACGGACTTAAACCCAGGTATCTTGTTTTCCTGTTGCTGCAATAAATTACTGTGAACTTAGCATCTTAAACAGTAAAAGTTATTATCTAATAATAATAATACTTCCAGAGGTCAGAGCCTCAAAATGGTTCTCACTGGGTTAGAACCCAGGTGTTTGCAGGGCTACGTTCCTTCTGGAGGCTCCGGTGTAGAATGTGAGTTTTCGTCTGCTCCAGCCTCTTCAGGCACTGGCACTCACTCCTTGGCTGACAGCCCCTTCCTCCATCCTCAAAGCCAGGAGCACGACGTCTTCCAGTTTCTCTCTTTGGCTTCTGCTTCCATCGTCTCCTCTCCCCCCACCCCTCTGTTCTGCCCCTGATTCCCCTGCCTTGCTGTTGTAGGGACACTTGTGCTTATATTGGGCCCATGAAGATAATCCAGGCTCATCTCCCCATCTCAGGGTCCTTAACTCAGTCACACCTGCAGAAGTGACATATTCACAGACACAGATACGGGGACTCGAACATCTTCGGGGGAATTATTTGGCCAACCACAGCTTGGTTGTTGGGTCCCAGTTGTGTTCTGATCTTCATAGCCTCTGGCCCTCTGCTCCACCAACCCTAGGGCTAGACTGGGTCAGGATCCTTGGTGACCCTGTTACTCACCCAGCTTTTTCTCACTCTCTCAGTGGGCTGGAAAGCTATAGCCCCAGAGAGGAGCTCTGGAGCCTAAAGACCTAAGTTCAAATCCCAGCTGGTCACTTAGCGGCTCTGGGACCTGGGTAAGTTGCTTAAACTCTCTGGCCTCAGTTTTGCTCATCAGTAAAGAGGGGCAACAGCAATATCCACCCCTTGGAGGCAAGGTCAGGACTTAACGGGGCAATAGATATAAAATGCTTGAA
>SJYA01003905.1:15419-35320 GCA_006410615.1 Neotragus moschatus | reverse complement strand
GCCGGTCCCCGGCTGGCAGGGGTGGGGGGGGGCCTTGTTCAAGGTCACATAGTGAGGGGTGCCTGTCCTGGTCAGACACAGGGCTAGGCCTCAGCCTGCTGTTCCCTGCCACTGCAGACTGTTTACAGAGCATCAGAAAATGGCGGCCACAACAAAGCTGCCTGCCCTGGGGAGAGGGCAGCTGCCTGGACGGGCCAGGCCTGGGGGACACGTCAGCCCCGGGAGCACCCCCACCCTGAGCAGGGATCCCGGGGAGGGGCAAGGACCTGGAGGGGTGCAGGGCGGGGGGTGGGGTTGAGCCCCGAGTAGGACACCTGTCAGAGCTCAGACTCTCCCGGGAACACCGCGGGCGGACAGACGCAGCTGCAGCCACCTGACCCTGGGCCAGTCCCAGGGCACAGTCGTGCACCACTGTGGCCCTGCTCGAAGGCAAGCACCCGATACACGCACGTACTGAGCGCCACCCATGTGCGGGGCTCTGTGCGGAGCCCTCCTGGAGTCCGGGGGGGCCTGGCCTTGCTTCCCTACTGCCCCTCCAAAGAGGCTCTTAAAGCTGGCAGGTGACCCAGCCCTGGCTAGCACAGGGTCCAGACGGCCCAGGGGAGAGTGAACACTTCTACCTAGGAAGAATTTGGAAGGCTTCCTGGAAGAGGAGGTGTCTGGTCTGGAAAGAGGAGGCCGTGGTGAGGAAGGAAGGTGGAGGCTTCAGGATGGACAGAGGCCAGCAGCCTGCAGGCTTGGAGCACAGGTGAGCGGCTGCCTGGGGGGGGGTCTCGCCCTGGTCCAGGGCTGGCGCGGCTGCCCCGAGGGCGGCTCCTGTTGGGCTCTGAGACGGGGCCGGGCAGAGCCCTGTGCTCCTGGTGTGCCGGGGGTCTGCCCCCCCTTACCTCACTTGGCCCCGAGGATGCAGAAGTTATGTCCGTCACCTGCCGGCCTGACCACACCGTGCAACCAGCCACCAGCACACACACAGCTGCTCAAGCAACGGGCTGATCTGGGTCAGCCTGACCCCGAGACTGGGGAGGCTGGTGGGGACGGTGGAGGGTTCTAGGGGGACTGAGCTCTGCTCCGCACGACTCTCGTCCTCCACAAGCCAGCCCTGGTGACGGCCAAGACAGCACGCCTCTGGTGCTCAGAGTGAGTCACGCGGCTGGACTGAGTCTGTGCACACAGGCCAGCCTGTCCACAGGGGTAGAGGGCCAGGAGAACTAGAACCGTCTGAGAACAGGGGCTGAACGCAGGGCCAAGCCCAGCATGCACTCCCTCCAGGGCTCATGGCACAGTGAGCAGAAAGCCCAAGACCACGGTCCTGGCTCATGCTGTGTGCAGTCACAGAGCACCGACTGTCCCAGATATCCGGGGACGCGGACAAACCTGTCCTCCACCAACACTCACCGTCCCAGCAGGGGAGAGGCGGCATCCCATCAGAGTGATTCAAGGGGGCCTGCCTGAAAGGACTGTACCCAGACAGCGTGGAGGGCCTGGGGACAGCCACGGCCCCCTGGCCCAGAGCTCGGCGCTGGCACCTGGGGAGAAGAGCCACTAGGGCCCTGGAGGGGGCGTGCAGTGGGGACCGCCAGCCCAAGGACCCCACAGACAGCCCCACCCTATGTCCCCACTCCCATCTCCTAGGGGCTGAATGGCTAGGGAAGCAGGAGGCACAGAGCACGGCGGTGGAGTCCGCCTGTATCAGGACATGGAGGGAGGTTGGGAAGCTGCCGAGAAGGCGGGGAGGGGCCGAGGGCAGACGCCGGACATCCCTCGAGAGCAGAAGGCCCTCCGGGAGGCTGGTCTCCAGACCCTGACGGTCAAACGGGTCAGCACGCTGGACAGGGTGGGAACAGGGCAGGGCCTGCCTCCCAGAGGGACCCTTGAGGACCAAGGCCGCCCCCCATGCCCGAGGGGCAGGAAGGAGCCCTGGAGGTCAGCTGGGGCCTGGGGTGGGGCTGGATGCTGGGGCGCGGGCTGGCTAGGCTCAGGGCCTGCTTTGCAAGCGTAAAGGAATTAAGAGTTAGGCTCTGGGTCATGGGGGCATGGAGGGAATTTTGTAGAATAATAACTTGTATTGATTTTCGCCTTATCTCAAAGCAACCCTGTTATTACAGAAACTTTAGAAAACAGCTAAACACAGAGAAGAAAACACGAGTCGCTGCCTGCGCCACCACGAAGGAACCACGGCATCCATCCGCCCAGCCCCTCTCCGGACGCGCCCCGCCCCGTGCAGCAAGCTGCCGGCGTGGAGGGTGCAGAGACAGGAGAGCGGACAGGATGCTGGAGACCCGGGAGGGAAGACGGCGCGGCTGGCACTCGCGAGGCGAGGAATGGCCAGAACACGTTTGAGTAAGAAGGGCTGAGGTTTTCTGGCCAGAGAGGCCGTCGTTACAAAGTCTACCAATATCAGGGGCTTCCCGGGCAGCTTGATGGTGAAGAACCTGCCTGCCAGCTGGGAGATACAGGTCCCGTCTCTGCTCCCAGAAGATCCCACAGGCCCCGGGGCAATGAAGCCCGTGGGCCACAACCACTGAAGTCCACGCACCCTAGACCCCGCTCCCTGCAACAGGAGAAGCCCCGCGGTGCGAAGCCCACGCAGCGTCCCTGGGGAGTAGACCCCGCTCCCTGCAACAGGAGAAAAGCCGGCGGGCAGCAACGCAGACTCAGCACAGCCAAAAAAAGTCTGCGAGTAACGAACGCTGGAGAGGGTGTGGGGAAAGGAGCCCTCTCCACACGCGTGGTGGGGATGTAGCCGGTGCAGCCGCTGTGCAGACAGAATGGAGGGTCCTCAGAAAACTACAGCCAGAACGGCCACCGGCTCGGCACTCCCCCTCCCGGCACAGACCCAGACAGAACTGCAATCTGAGAAGACGCAGGCACGCACCCCTGTGCTCACGGTGGCAGCACTTACAGCAGCCAAGACACAGAGACACCAGTGTCCACTGCAGACGAGCGGGCACAGAGGACGCGGTGCCTGCAGCCACAGGAGCGTCGCTCAGCCATAAAGGGCAGTGAGAATGCCACCGTGCAGCAACACGCACGCACTCGACCGCCACACGAAGCCCGCCAGACAGAGAAAGACAAGCACCGTATGACATCACATACACGTGGAATCTAAGAGGTGACGCGGATGAGCGGAATCCGTGAACAAAAACGGCCTCAGAACAGGCTGCCGCGGGGGCAGGGGATGGGGGGAGGGGAGCGGGCAGCTGGGTGGGCGGATGCCAACCATCCCGTGTAGAATGGATGAACAGGGCCCTACCGCAGGGCACAGGAACTGTATTCAGTGTGCCCCGACGAACCGTAATGGGAACAATATGGAAAGAATGTGAGTTGACTGGGTCACTTTTCTGTACAGGAGAGACTAACACACTGTAATAAAAAAATGTGTGTAAAGGACAGAGGAGGTCTACTGCCTGATGGAAAGCATGGTCTGGGCTAGCGGCACCCGTGAGGGAGCCCAGACCGCACAGGGGGCTCGGCCTGGGGCCATCGGGGCCACGAGGGGCCTCTGGCCACGGCAGCCTCGTCTTTTCTCACCCCACTGCACCGCTCTACTGTCCTACTGCCTGGGAGGTTTTTAGGGTTGTTTTTTTTTTAACGTGAAACAATTATACAGCCACACAGGAAGTCACAGAAACAGCAGAGTCACCCGCTCTCCACCAGCGGCCCTGTTTCATACCCCTGAGCCGCGCTCAGCTGCTCAGTCGTGTCCAACTCTTCGTAACCCCACAGGCTGCAGCCCACCCGGCTCCTCTGTCAACGGGGATTCAGAATACTGGAGTGGGTCGCCTTTTCTCTTCTCCAGGGGATCTCCCACATTGCAGGTCGATTCTTCCCTGCCTGAGCCATCAGGAAAGCCCAAGACTCCTGGTGTGGGTAGCCTATCCCTTTCTCCAGCGGAGCTTCCCAACCTAGGGATTGAGGGGGGTCTCCTGCACTGCAGGCGGGTTCTTTACCAGCTGAGCCACCAGGGAAGCCTCGTGGACTTGTGCTACGGCACCAAACCCAGGAAGGCGCTCTGTCCATCAGTGTGGTCGTGTCAACACACCACAGAGCTCACTGAGTCCCAGCAGCTTTCACAGGCACTTGTGTGTGTGAAGTCTCTACAGACACACCCTGTGTATACTGACCTGCGTAACCACCACCCCGATCAAGACACATAGCCAACCTGCCACCACGAAGACCACCCCCTGCTGCCCCACCTGCCCACCCCCACCTCCAGGACCAACCCTGTATTTTTGAGAACGTTGTATAAATGGAGTCACATACTGTGTAACCTTCTGATCCTGGCTTTTGTTCGCTCAGCATAGTTTCCTTGAGAACCATCCAAGCTGTTACTGTATCAACTGTCTGGCCCTTTCCATTGCTGGCTGTGTTCCACTACCTAGAGGATGGGCCTGAACTGTTTGCCACTCACCTGCTGAAGGACATCTGGGTTGCGTCCAGCTTGGGGTTATTACAAACAAAGCTGCTATGAAAATCCTCATACAGGCTTTTCAAGTGAACTCAAGCTTTCATTTCTCTGGGATAAACGCTCAGGAGTGCATTTGCTGGACTGGATGGTGAGTATGAGGTTAGGGCTGGAAGGAACCGCTCAACTGGACTTTCAGAGCTCCTGCGCCTGTCCGCGTCCGCGCTGGCGGTGGGCGTGCGGTGCAGCCTCTCCGCGCCCTCCCCGGTGTTTGGCGCTGCGGCTCTGTCTTGAGTGCTGGTGGCTGGCACGGTGCGCACGGTGCCTCTCTGTCTGATGGTCAGCATCGTGCCGTGCGCTGACTTGCCACCAGCCTCTCTTCTCTGAAAGCCGTCATCTTCCACCCGTGTTCTGGCACTCTGCTTTCACCACCGACTTTTAAGAGTTCTTCACGTTTTCTAGATACAAGATCTTTGTTAGATGTGTGGTTTACAAACATCAAACCTTTTTTCTTCCAGTCTGTAGCCAGTGTGACGACTTAAGTAAAACCAAGAAACAGGAAAACATTGCAAATGAAACCTCAGAAAAAGACCTTAATCAAGCAGAGAGAAATTATTTACCTAAAAAAGTTCCAAATAACAGCCACAGCGATGCTCGCTAAGCTCAGGAGAAGAACGGACGAACAAAGAGAAAATTTCAGTGAAGAGAGAGGACATCAAAGAGAGGTCGCAGAACCGAAGCAGCAGCTGAACTGAAAGCGCCGAGACGGCCAGCAACAGACTAGACCGAGCAGCGGGGAGGGCCGCTGAGCTCGAAGACGGAGCAAAGACAACATGCCCACAAGAGTGGCAAGGAGAGGGAAGGAGGAGCATGGGCGTCCCCGGCGGTCTGCGCCCCCAGTGCAGCGGGCGGGGTTCGATCCCTGTTCAGGGAACTAGACCCAAAAGCCACAGCTAAAAGGTCCTGCCTGCTGCAAGTAAGACCTAGAGCAGCCGAGCAAGTAAATATCTTCAAGAATAAAAGGAGGAAAGGCAGCTGCAGGGACTACTGGGAAACACCGAGCGGACTGACGGCCGACTCCTGGGGGCCCAGGGGGAAGAGAGACGAAGAGGCAGAAAACTTACTTGAAGAAACAACGGCCACACTTTCAAAACCCTGGGGCAAGGAAGCAGCATCCAGATCCAGGAATCCCAAGGAGCTCCAAACAAGACGAACACAAAGAGACCCACACCAAGACGCACCCTAACCAAAATGTCAAAAGGAGAGAATCTTAAAACAGCAAGAGAAAAACTACTTACGCTGATGATACTCCTAAGCCCAGAAGCAGATTTCCCGGCAGCAACTTTGCAGGCCAGGAGGGAGTGGCACGGAACATTCAAAGTGCCAGGAGAAAAAACTCTCCAACCATGAATACTCTACCTGGAGAAGCTGTCATTCAGAACTGAAGGAGAGAGACAGAAAAAAGCTGAAAAAGATGACCACTTTTAGACCAGTCTAATAAGAAACATTAAAGGGGCACAAAAGGGCAGAATCAGTAACAGGAAAACACATGAAAGCCCAGCTCTCACTGGTAACCCTAAATGTATGGCAGCATCCAGAATAATACTGCAAAGCCGCAAACAGCCGCTCAGTCCCAGCGGACTCTGCGACCCCACAGCCTGCCAGGCTCCTCTGTCCATGAAATTCCCCAGGCAAGAAAACTGGAGTGAGTAGCTGTTCTCTTCGCCAGGGGATATTCCCGACCCAGGGATCAAACCCACGTCTCCTGCACGGCAGGCACGTTCTTTACCATCTGAGTCACCAGAGAAGCCCCAGTATTGTAAAGGTGGGTTAGTCACTTATAAAGCTAGTATGAAGGCTAAAATGTGAAAGTCTGTTAAGGGATCAGTTCCATTGAGCCGCTCATTCGTGTCCAACTCTTTGCGACCCCATGGACCGCAGCACACCAGGCCTCCCTGTTCATCACCAACTCCTGGAGCTTGCTCAAATTCGTGTCTGTTGAGTCTGTGATGCCATCCAACCATCTCATCCTCTGTCGTCCCCTTCTCCTCCTGCCCCCAATCCCTCCCAGCATCAGGGTCTTTTCCAATGAGTTGGCTCTTTGCATCAGGTGGCCAAAGTATTGGAGCTTCAGCTTCAGCATCACTCCTTCCAATGAACACCCAGGACCGATCTCCTTCAGAATGGACTGGTTGGATCTCCTTGCAGTCCAAGGGACTCTCAAGAGTCTTCTCCAACACCACAGTTCAAAAGCATCAATTCTTCGGCGCTCAGCTTTCTTTATAGTCCAACTCTCACATCCATACATGACCACTGGAAAAGCCATAGCTTTGACTAGATGGGACCTTTGTTGGCAAAGTAGTGTCTCTGCTTTTTAATATACTGTCTAGGTTGGTCATAACTTTCCTGCCAAGGAGTAAGCGCCTTTTAATTTCATGGCTGGAGTCACCATCTGCAGCGATTTTGGAGCCCCCCCAAAATGAAGTCTCTCACTGTTTCCACTGTTTCCCCATCTATTTGCCATGAAGTGACAGGACCAGACGCCATGCTCTTCGTTTTCTGAAGGTTGAGTTTTAAGCCAACTTTTCCACTCTTCTCTTTCACTTTCATTAAGAGGCTCTTTAGTTCTCCTTCACTTTCTGCCCTAAGGGTGGTGCTATCTGCATATCTGAGGTTACTGATACTGCTATTGTTAAAGGATACACGGATTAAAGATGTAAACTCTAACATCAAAAACGTAAAGCACGGGGCTTCCCTGTTGGTCCAGTGGCTGAGACGCCATGCTCCCGATGCAGGGGCCTGGGCTCCCCCCCTCATCAGGACCTAGATCCCTCGTGCACAGCTAAGCCCTGGCACAGCCACCTCAGCTGACAAACAAATACTGAAACAAAATCCCCACAAATATAAAGCATACGGGGGGGAGGGCGGTAAAAATGGAGAGTAAGAATGCATTCAAACTTAAGCTGTTATCAACTTAAAATAGGCCGTTACAGGTGTAAGTTGTCTTACGTCACCCTCATGGTAACCACAAGCAGAAGCCTGCAGAGCAGGGGAAGAGTGTGGTCAGTGGTGAAGAACCCGCCCACCAATGCAGGAGACACAGGTCGATCCGTGATCCTCGAAGGCCCCACGTGCCCCAGAGCAACGAAGCCCGCACGCACGCTGCTGAGCTGGTGCTCCTGAACCTGGGCACCGCACGGGGAGAAGCCGCCGCGAGGAGAGGCCACACACCACGGCAGAGAGCAGCCCCACAGTCCGAAAAAGCCCAGGTGCGCTCGTGAAGACCCAGCACAGACAGACAGAAAGACCTAGAGCAGAGGCACGAGGGAAGAACAAAGCACCTACGGACGCTGCAACGGGAAAGGAAACCCACGGGAGATCCAGAGAAGAGCGGAGCAGAGAGGCCAGGAAACAGTCAGCAAGGTGCAGTGAGCGCCAACCAATCAGTGCTCACCTCAAATGTAGACAGGCCAACCGAGGGCCACAGTGGCCGGACACGTAGGAGAAAAGACACCTATATGCTGCCTACAAGACACTCATTTCAGATGTCGGTACACACACAGACTGGACGTGAAGCAATGGGAAATGATATTCCATGAAAATGGAAATCAAAAGAAATCTGGAATAGCTCTAGTTAAATCAGACAAAATCAACTCTAAGACAAAGGTTGTGTATGAGAGACAGAAAGGTCGTTATGTGGTGATCGAAAGGTCACTTGAACACATTAACACTGGTGAATATTTATGCACCCAGGATAGGAGCAGCTGCATATCTTAACCGATATTAACAAACCTAAAAGGAGAAATGGGCAACGATGTAAGCACGGCACAGATGCTAACAGTCCCCTCTCACCCACGGACAGATCACCTAGACAGAAAATCAGTAAGAACACTGGCTATAAATAACACATTCGACCAGATGGACTTAACAGACAACACGCTGAAGATTCCGCCCAGAAGCGATACAATGTACATGTTCAAGTGCCCGCGGGATCTTATTCTGGGTAAACTGTATGTCAGACCATAAAACAAGCCTTACTACGTTAAAGACAAGAGACTGATACCGTGTCTAGCGTCTTTTCAACCACGATGATATGATGAGAAATCGGTTACGAGAAGAAAGCTGGAAAAGTCACGAATATGTGGATCTTAAGTTACCGAACAACCAGCGGGTCAAATAACAAAGAACAGGAAAAAGTGTAAATATCTTGAAACAAATGAAAACGGAAACACAACATATCAAAACGTCCGGGGGACAGACCGGAAGCAGCTCTAAGGAGGAGTCCATAGAGACAAACGCTCACAGCAAGAAACAAGCTACTCCAGCTGCTTAGGACTCAACGTTCAAAAAAAGAAGATCGTGGCTTCCGGTCCCTTCACTTCATGGCCAATAGATGGGGAGAAAGTGGAAATGGCGATGGATTTTCCTGGGCTCCAGAAGCACTGCAGACGGTGACTGCAGCCATGAAATCAAGATGCTTGCTCCTTGGAAGAAAAGCAGTGACAAACCTAGACAGCGTATAAAAAAGCAGAGACATCGCTTTGGCAGCAAAGGTCTGCATAGTCAAAGCTACGGTCTTTCCAGTAGTCATGTACGGACGTTAGCAGGACCACGAAGAAGGCTGAGCGCCCAAGAAGTTGGTGTTTCCGAACTGTGCAGCCGGAGAAGGCTCTTGAGAGTCCCTTGGAATGCGAGGAGATAAGACCAGTCAGTCCTGAAGGAAATCAACCCTGAATACTCACTAGAAGGACTGAAGCTTGAATACTCTGACCACCTGATGCAAAGAGCCAGCTCACCGGAAAGACCCTGATGCTGGGAAAGGCTGAAGGGTGACAGGAGACGAGGTGGCTGGATGGCATCACTGACTCAAAGGACAGGCGCTTGAGCAAGCTCCGGGAGATAGCGAAGGACAGGGAAGCCTGGCATGCTGCAGTCCACGGCGTCACAGAGAATCAGACGCGACTTAGAAGTGAACAACAACAGATAAACCATCTGCCTCTATACCCCAAGGAGCCAGAAAAGCACAAGCAAAGCCCGGAGGAAGGCAGCAACAGAAACCAGAGCAGAAACAGAGACAGCAAAAGAGCTCCGTGAGACGAAGAGCTAGACCTCACTGGCAAACCACTCGCCAAGTTCACCGAGACAGAGAGAGAGGACTCAAACAAATAAAGTCAGGAGTGAGGAGAGCGCCACAGCTGATGCAGGAACACAGATGGCCACAGATAACTGCTGCCAACAGTCACGACGCTGAGCTGCACAACTTAAAAGGCGGATAAACGTGTACACGCACACAGCCCACCAAGACTGAGTCAGGAAAAAACAGAAATCTGAATAAGCTCACTACTGCGTAAGAGGCTGAACCAGTCATCAAAACCTCCCAACAAAATCCAGCACCAGACGACCTCACTGGTGAATTTTTACTAAATGTTCCAAAGAGATTTAACATCTATTATTCTCAAACTTTTAAAAAACTGAAGACGAGGGAACACTACAACACTCATGTTACAAAACTACCCTGATACCAAAACTAGACAAGGGTGCCGCTATAAAGCGGCAGGCCAATGTTTCTCATGAAATAGTTGCAAAAGTCCTCAACGAAATATTAGCAAGCGGAGGCGACACCGCACTAAAATGATCCTACGCCACAGTCGAGTGGAGTTTATTTCAGGGATGCAAGGGTGGCTCACATCTGCAAGTCAGTCCACGTGACACGCAGCAACAAGCGACGAATAAAAGGCACGTGATATCTCAGCAGATGCAGAAGACGATTCTGACAAAACTCAGCATCCGTCTACGATCAAAACTCTCCACACAGCGGGTACAGAAGGAACACGTCAGCAAACCAGCGGCCACGGACGGCAAGCCCACAGTCACATCACACAGCGGTGGTGAGCTGCGAGCTCTTCCTTTAAGACCAGGAAGAAGACAAAGATGCCCACTCCTGCTTCCTTCCTTCAACAAGGCGTTCAAAGCCCTCCTCAGAGCAATCAGGCAATAGAAGAGGCACAGAGATTGGAGAGGAAGTAAAGCCGTCACTGTCTGCAGACGACACCTTATATGCACAAAACCCTAAAGACGCCGTGAAAAACCGTGAGCACGAACACACAAGCCGGTGAAGCTGCGAGACACAGAAACACACTGTGTCTCTATCCGCGAACAACAGGGAGCCATCCCACGCGCCACCCCGTCAAGGACAGACACCCAGGAACACGCCTATCCAAGGAGGTAGAAGACGCAAACGGAAGGCTTCAAGACACTGAGGAGAGAAGCTGAAGACAAGAAACAAGCGGAAGAACGCTTCACACTCACGGGCTGGAAGGACTAACGCAAAAGTGTCCACACTACCCCGTCTACAGGTCCAGCGGAATCCCTCTCAAAATTATTAATGGTAGTATTCACAGAAATATAACGAACAATCCAAAATTTGTATGGAACCACAAAAAGACCCCAAATAGCCAAAGCAATCTTCAAAAAGCGGACCAAAGCTGGAAGCGTCACACTTCGTGATTTCGAACAAATCTAGAGCGTCAAAGCTACGGTAATCAAAACACCGTGGCAGTGACATAGAGAGAGACACCGAGATCACCTGAACAGAGTACGGAGCCAAGAAATGAGCCCACACACAGACGGTCACCTGTGACCGAAGAGTCAGGAATATACCGTGGGGGAAAGGACAGTCTCTTCAGTAAACAGTGGGAAAACGGAATAACCTTATGCAAAAAGTAAAAAGGAACCTGAACCACTAACATGCACCATACACAAAGGCCCACTCAAAACAGATTAAAGACGTGACTCTAAGCGTGAAGCCACAGCACTCCCAGAAGAAAACACAGGTGTTAAGTTCCTCAGCATTTACTGGTGAGTTTTTGGATTTGACACCAAAAGCAAAGGTAATAAAATAAAAAATAAATAAGCAACTAGATCAAACTAAAACACTTCTGCAGTGTGAAGGAACCATCAACAAGCTGAACAGACAACCTGCCAAATGGGGAAAAAATATTATAAGTCATGTACCTGACACGGGGCTAACATTCCCTTATTTACATATAAAGGACTCATACAACTCAGCAGCAAAAAAAAATCTTTAAAAAAATTCTTAAAAAAGACTTTAAAGTAGGCAGAGGATATGAATAGATATTTTCCCAAACAAGACCCAGATGTCCAAGAGGTTCCTCATACAGGCCATCAGGCAAACGCAGGCCAAGCCCACGGGGAGCGGCTGCCACCAGGGACGAGGACGTGCTGAGATGCGGGTGCAAGGGGGCCCGCGCACTGCTGGCGAAAGCGCAACCTGGGGCGGCCACCGCGGAAAGCAGCATGGCGAAAATAGGACTTCCAGGCGACCCAGCAGTCCCCCTTCTGGGCAAACATCCAGGTAAAATGAAAACACTGGCTCTACCCCGTCTACCCGTCAAGGCCAGCGCCGTGTACTTCACAGTCGTCGAGACACGGAAGCAGCCCAAGTGTCTGGTGACAGATGAATGAACACAAATAATCATAGACACACACACACAGAGGAACACGACTCAGCCATTAAAGAGGGGCATCTTGCCGCGTGCAACAAAATGAGTGGGTTTTGATGGCACCGTGCTAAGGGGGTCCGAGAGGGCGAATGCTGCAGGGTCGTACGTGTGGAGTCGCCACTTCAGAGAACAGACTGACGGGGCTGGGAGTCCACAGGCGCGGGGGCGCAAACTTCCAGGTGCAGAACATGTGAGTCCTGGGGTGCGACGCCGGCCCCGTGACCACCGAGACCAGGACCGCACTGCCCGTGGGGAAGCTGCTGAGAGGGAAATCTTAAGGTTCCCGTCACAGCAAAAACGCCTCTAACTGCGTGCTGCGGGACATCAGGGGTGATCCTTCTGCTATGTATTTAAATAGCGAATCGCTCTGTCGTACGCCTGAAACTAATATAACGCCAACTGTACCTTAATAAAATTTTTTTCAGCCCACACTCTTCTGGAACTCTGCTGACATGAATATTCCATCCTTTTGTTCTTGCGCCAGATTCCTAAGAGTCGGATCACTTCTCTCCAGCCTGCTTGCTCTCTGTTGTTCAGGCGGGGTAATTTCATGATGTGTCTTTAAGTTTACTGGTTTTCTTTCTGCCCGGCTTGTCCAGTGAACTGCAGCGTTTGCTCCTGTGGTTTCAGAGAGCTGATTTCTGCAACTGGATTCTTTTTCCCATCGTCTGTGTCTTAGTTGAGACTTTCTTGTTCACTTGTTTGAAGCCTCTGCAGCCTTACAGCTGCTGCTTTGAAACGTCTGTGAGGCGATTCTGACGTCTGGGGGGAGCTGCCCGCGTGGAGTCTGAGCTGTGGTGGGGCCTCCTGCTCAGACCGCGTGGATCTCAGGCCCCGTCTTCTGCTCCCTAGGGGAACAGCCCCGCACAGCCGCCAGTGTGGGAGTCGGACGCGGCTACGCCAGAAGCCCCTTGATGCTTGTGGCGGAGCCCCCTGCTGGCTCCGCACCGGCCCTGTGGCTCCTGTCCGCAGCCCTGGTCACCACGCCCGTGCCCATCCTGCGCCCAGTGAATGCCCACCTCTTCCCCGCGCCCTGGGCAGCGTCCGGGAGACCAGCCCTCCTCCTGTACCCGGGACGGGGCCCTCGTCATTGGCCCCGGGTGAGCCAGCTTCAGGCCCGCGTCATTCACGTCTGCAGGCCCGCCTCCGGACGACGAGTGTTAGGCTGGTGTTCTAGAAGCAGAGCCTGAAAGGGGAATTCTTGGCAAGGAATCAAGGATGTTCCCAGCAGAAGCCTGGGGGCAGCCAGCGTGGGCAGTGGCGGCAGGATGCGGTTCCCCTGAGTTGTGGCCCGGCCTGGCCCGCGGGGGCCTGGAAGCAGAAAACGGTGCAGGAGGCTCTGCCCGCCCAGGGCAGGAGCAGGGAGGCTGAGCCCGAGTCTCTCAGGAGCCGCCGCCTCTGCAGGGGGAGGGCCGCACTCGGGGGTCCCCAGGGTGCTCCGGGAGAAGGCTGCCGGCAGGGGCAGCAAGGATGGAGGTCTCTGGGCACGCGCTGCCGACACAGGGCCGCGTGCAGGTTTATTGCGACTCAAGGAGCCTCTGAACATTTACTTGACAAAAAAAATGCATCCATCTTTTTTTCTTTATACATCCTAGTATTTTTACAAGAATATTTACAACAGCCCAAAGTGGGAACACCCCAAGGGCCCATCGACAGAAGAAGGGATGAGCTCAGGTCACCTGGAAGCAGACGCGCTGCTCGCGCCGCGGGGCGGCGGTTCCGGGCCCAGGACAGCGCGAGCGTGCCTGCGGGCGGAGGAGCCGGGAATCCCAGCCCCACGTAACGAGGAGCACCCCCGTGTTTCCTTTTAGCTTTTATTGTATCTTTTCGTCTTAAATATTTAACACTCTGGAGTGTACTTTGGTCTGCCACAGGAGGCGGGATCTCAGAAAATTCCCTCCAAGTGGCGACCAGCTGTCCCACACTGTTACTGACTAACCCATCCTGGAGCTGCGGCCGCCCTCGCGTCTGTTTGGAGCCCGGGTCCTCGCCCAGCGGTCGGTCTGTCTGTCCTCTCTGGAGTCCGCGGCGTCGGTCAGTGGCGCACGCGGGGTGGGGGCACTGACGGGCAGCCCCCGCGTCATCCCTTCGTGTTTCCACCTTCTTCTTGGCTGGCTTCACACACGTTCTTGTCCAGATGAACGTGAGAACCGCTCTATCATATTCCAGAAGTCGTGCTGGGCTTCTGCACGGAACTGCTTTAAATTTATAGAGTAACCTGGAGAGAGATTACACCCTCATAGTGTCAGGCCTTCTGATGTAGCAACGCCGTAACTCTCTCCTCTGATTCAAGCTTTTCCACGCCCTGGTGTCAGAGCCACCGCAGGGACGGGAGCCCTGGGGAGGAGCTGGGCGGGCCATGGACTGAGGGGGCTCTGCTTGCGGCCACTCCCCGCTCTGGCCTGACAGCCCCCCTCCTGAGGGAGACTCGGGGGCGCGTCCCCCCCAAAGGGGTGGGTACTGTGAGCCGACGGCCAGGCAGAGCCCCCCCGGCGGCAGCAACGGGGCCACTGCTCAGGGCAGAGCCGCCGGGCCCGTCCAGGTCTGGCATCTGGATGCCGGGGTGGGGGGTCACCCGCCACGAGGACTTCCCGGGCTGGGCATGACGCCTTCAGCAGAAGCCCAGCAGTAAAGCCGTCGGTGCTCCCTGAGTGCAGGCCACGTGCCTGCGCTGTCCTGGGTCTGTCAAGTGGCTCCTGTGAGGGGCACAAGAGCCCTGGGCAACGGACAGGGCGAGTCCAGGCATTTAATGATGGCCTGACGAGAAAGGCGGGCCTCCCGAGGGGCAGGCACCGGCCTGGCTGGCTCAGGGGCGCGGGGCGCCCACTCGGCTGCCCTGGCCTGCGTGGTGGGGCTATCTTCACCCTGAGGCACAGCCATTACTGCCGGGACCCTCAGTGTCCTCTGGCCCCGGGGGGCTTGCTGTGCAGGGGCCCCCGCCGAGGCCTGTGCCCCCCAAACTGCACCCTGCTGTGAAGGTGCGGCTGGGCCC
Organism: Neotragus moschatus; assembly: GCA_006410615.1. NCBI lineage: Eukaryota > Metazoa > Chordata > Mammalia > Artiodactyla > Bovidae > Neotragus > Neotragus moschatus. The sequence goes on along the minus strand of SJYA01003905.1, from coordinate 20,400 downwards.
CAGCCAAGGCACTCGGGCACCCCTAGGAGATCAAAGGCCAGGAAAGGGGCTCTCCTACAGCCTCCGGGGACACAGCCTGGCCCCGTGAGACGCAGTCCAGGCGGACTGCCCGCGGCCCCGGGCTGAGTCTGCCGCGTTGGCCGCAGATTCTGCACCATCTGTTCCAGCAGCAATGCTCGTGAAGCCTCTGTGCTCCCAGGGCTCCGAGCGAACCTGCTCAAAGCCCACAGAGGAGGGCGCGAACTGTGGCCCGCTGTGGACTCGCCGTCTGGGCACCCGGGCGGGGTTCCCGGAAGCCACTTTGGGCAGAGGACCCACGGGCTGAAGCCGCAGAGACTCCTTTCTCTATCCTGAGAAAGGGCAGAGGAAGCCCCGCCCTGGCCCGCCTCGCCCGTCTGAGAGCAGGTGTCAGTAGCGTGGGTCCCCCCAGGCTGTGAGGGGGTCTGCTCCAGGGCTCCCCCCGTGCTCCCAGGTGTAGGCACGTCCCCCACCCCTGGCCCCATCTTTCCACAGGCCTCTCCCTGCACCCTAAGGTCCCCTTCCTGTAGGGACCCCAGTCAGCTCACTTGTGACATCCGAGACCCCTCTTCTCAATCCCGCACATTCTGCTCAACCCGCGACATGCCTGTGGTGTTCAGGCCGCAGGAGCAGAGACTGCGGAGAACTGAGACCCAGAGCAAGCCCAGCCCCGGGGCGGGGAGGATGTCAGGGCTGTTGCTGGAGCAGCCAGGGCCCGGAGGCCGTGAAAGCAGACGGACCCTGATCGGCTTAACTCGACCTGAAATCCTCCGCAGAGCACGCACCGTACGCTCTGCAGCGCCTGGTGCCCAGGTTCCCCGTGCAGTGCAGTGGTGGGCGCGCCAGTGCCCCCAGGAGGGCCGCTGCTGCCAGGGCAGGCCGGGGGTGGGGCGCCTCCCGGAATGGACCTCGGAGCCGGCTGTCCTCTGCCGGTGCTGACGCCGCTGACACGCTGCAGACGCATCCAGCCTGCCCACCTCTTTGCCTGCTGACGGGTAAGGGCGCGGCTTTCTGCTCTGGTTAAGAATGAAGCCTCCCAACAGAGGAACGGATAAAGCAGACGGGCAGACACAGTGGCACGTCACGCAGCCATTAAGACGGGTGAGAGAGCGCCACCTGCAGCAACACGGGTGCAGCCAGAGACTATCACCCAAGTCAGTCGGAAAGACAGGCATGACACGCCGTCACCTGTATGCGGATCTAAAGGATGACCAAGGGGCCTGCGAGGCAGGAAGGGGCTCCCGGGAACAGACGACAGGCTGGCGGTCGCCACGGGGTGGGAAGGGCGTGGGGGAGGAAGGGCTGGGGGCTCGGGGTCTGCAGACCGATGTGTGTGTGGACAAGCAAGTGGCGCCTGCCCTGTAAACAGGGAGCATCTTCAGTGCCCCGTGATAAACCACAACGGGAAGGACGTGCAAAAGAGGACACACAGGCCTGACTGGGCTGCTCTGCTCACAGCAGAGACTGACGCGAGTCTGTAGGGTGGCTATCGCCGGTGAATCGGGAGCGCCGCCGCCTGCCGCCTCGGCCCGCCACCTCGGCATTCCGCCTCGGCATTCCACCTCGGCCCACCGCCTCAGCATTCCCGCTCCTCTTCACAGATCTCGGACGGTTGCGTTTCATACGCTCTTGGGAATTCCCATTGCAATCGATGTGACAGATAAACTGTAACTGGACCTACAGTGACGGCACCTGTTCACTCCACGGCTGGGATTCTGGCACCAGAACTCAGGATACACCCTGTCTAATCGGCTGCCTTACTGGGATCTCCTGAGTTCCCAAATCTTTCTCTTCTTCCTTCAAGACCACCTGACACGCACACCACAGGAAACGCACGTGTCTCGTCTGCCAGCGGCACCCGGCCCGGGCCGCCCGTGGCGCACGGCACCCAGCCCGTCCTCCGGCCCCGGGGTGGCCAGTCTGGGCTGATCTTGACTCTCGTCAGAACCATCTCTCCTCATGGTGTGATGCTTTCGTGTGTGCCCTCAGGACAGTGTTTAGAGTTATCTTTAGACATAAACGAAGTCGCAGCATGTTGATTCGACGACTTTTTTACTGCGCTTTTAAGACTCGTCCGCTGACGCGTGTGGCCGAGTTCCAGTCACCCTGACTCCCGTGCTGTGGTCCGCGGCACAAACACACATCAACAAGCTTCCTCACCTTCTCGTCACCCCTTCTCCTCAGGACTGTCTGGCTCCTCCCGCCCCATGACCTTCACAGAAATTCTAGAACCGGTCTTTCAAGTTCCATGAAAACCCCGCGTGTGCCTCGAACGAGTTGCCACTGTCAGGGATGCCAAGGTTTTGGGTGAAGGAAACTGTTTCTAGGGATTCTGTCAGGGATGGCTGTTCCTTTCTGTCTTAAATGCCTTCCCTTCACCTGCTGAGGTGGGCCAAGCGTCTTCTCTTTGAGCGTCATGGAGAAAGGCAGAGGCCACCTTCCAGGGTCCGAGCTGGCTCTCGCTGCAGGGATGAGCCTGCTGTGGTGGCGGTGCGCCACAGGTTTTTCAAGCTGAGAGTTCACTGGGGAGCAGCCTTGGGCCTCCTCTCCTCACTGTCCTCTCCACCTGGGCGTAAAGATTCTCTAACCTCACGCATCAGCCCGGGAGCGACCGCACTTCCTCTCCAGTCCCAGGGACCAGGAATCAAAGACTGGAATCACCCGTGCCTTGAAGGTTTTGCTAGAACTTGCCCATAAAACAGGCTGAGGCTCATTCTTATATTATGGGAAGATTTCTGAAATACTGATCCAATTTTCGTTATTATAGCACAGTTCAGGTGGCAGCTTTTGAATCTGTTTTGGTAATACACATTTTCCTGGAAACTTGTCATTTCATCTACATTTTAAAATTTATTTGCAAGAAGATGTTCATCATATTCCCTTATTAACTTTTAAATCTCCCCTGTCATCTGCAGCAATATCCCTCTCCCGAGTCTAATAGTTTTATTGGTGTTTTTCATCTTTGTGAAAGTTGATCAGTCTCATAAGTAGTTATCAGCTGTATTAGTCTTTAAAAGAACAATTTCATCTTTGTCATTTCTCCCCCTTTCCATTTTCATTTTCTAGTTCATGAAATTCTTTTTTTTTTTTTTAATTTTCCCTTCCATTCTCCTTGGATTTGTTACTTTCCCTTCCATTCTCCTTGGATTTACTTTGTTACTTTCCCTTCCATTCTCCGTGGATTTACTTTGTTACTTTCCCTTCCATTCTCCTTGGATTTACTTTGTTACTTTCCCTTCCATTCTCCGTGGATTTACTTTGTTACTTTCCCTTCCATTCTCCGTGGATTTACTTTGTTACTTTCCCTTCCATTCTCCTTGGATTTACTTTGTTACTTTCCCTTCCATTCTCCGTGGATTTACTTTGTTACTTTCCCTTCCATTCTCCTTGGATTTACTTTGTTACTTTCCCTTCCATTCTCCTTGGATTTACTTTGTTACTTTCCCTTCCATTCTCCGTGGATTTACTTTGTTACTTTCCCTTCCATTCTCCTTGGATTTACTTTGTTACTTTCCCTTCCATTCTCCGTGGATTTACTTTGTTACTTTCCCTTCCATTCTCCGTGGATTTACTTTGTCACTTTTTTTTTTTTTTTTTTTGGCCGTGTCACACTGCTTATGGCCTCTTAGTACCCAGGACTGGCGGTGAAAGTGTGGTGCCCTAACCACTGAGCTGCCAGGGACTCACCGCTGTTGGCTGACTCGTCAAGCCAGACACGTAATTCATTCATTTTCAGATGCTTTCTCTCAACACAGGCATTTATGACACAGATTCTCTAAGCAGCACAGAGAGTCACATTCATTACCGCCTTTTGTTTTTTTTCATTATTTAGCACTAAGTGTTTTAAAATTTCCATTATGAGACTTTCTTTTTAACCCGTGTGCCATTAGAAGTATGCTTCTTAAATTTCCAGATGATTCTCAGGAATGAGAGCCCTCTAATTTTCACTAGCTTCCTGCCTACTTACGCTGTGATCTTACTTCCCTGGTGGCTCAGAGGATAAAGCGTCTGCCTGCAATGCAGGAGACCCAGGTTCGATCCCTGGGTCGGGAAGATCCCCTGGAGAAGGCAATGGCAACCCACTCCAGTATTCTCGCCTGGAGAATCCCACGGACAGAGGAGCCTGGCGGGCTGCAGTCCACAGGGTCGCAAAGAGTCGGACACGACTTCGCGACTTCGCACTATGGTGTGATCAGAGAGCGTGCTTTCTGTGCTTCGGTCCTTCTGTCTGCTGAGACTGGACTTACGACCTGATGCAGCCAATTCTATAATGTTCCTTGCGCACTTAAAAATACAGTATATTCCCCAATTACCGCACGCAGAGCTCTATAAAAATCTAGATCAAACTTGCCCCCTTTGCTGCTCGCACCTTTCAGTCCTTCCTGGTGCCTGCCTGCTTGTTCTGTCCGCTACGCCGCTGGGTTTGTCAATTACCGCGTGCGGCACGGCAACTTTTTTCTTGATGTTAATAAGACACGTCGCACTAACAGGTACATTCACGTTCCGCATCTCCGTGTGCTTTCAAAACCGAGTTCCCAAACTGCATTCCTCTGCCGAGTTTACGATTAACCCTTCCATCCAAAACGTCACTCCCTTTCTTGCTCCACACCTGTTCCCTCCGGGTTGAGGATTGGCAGGGGAAAAGGCGGGGCTGAAGCCGAGCAGGACGCTACGGGCCTTCCTGGGACGGCCCCCGGCCCTGTCCTCCACCTGCCCCTTGTTTGTAGGAGAGCTGCGGCCTCCCAGGCCTGCCCAGGTCTGACGGCGGCTGGACAGGTAATGACAGGGGGACGTGCAGATGCAGAAACAAGGCCGGGCCGCTGGGGTCGGAGCCGGCGACCGCTGAGACGACACACCAGCCTGAGTCACCGGGCCGCCAGTTCCCCGAGAGGTACAGGGAGAAGTTGGACACGACCCTGAGTTGTCTTTACAGGAAGCAGACCCCCCCCCCCCCCCCCCCCCC
>SJYA01003905.1:0-10887 GCA_006410615.1 Neotragus moschatus | reverse complement strand
GGGGGGCGCGTAGAACCCTCCAGAACCCTTAACAAGGCTGCAGTCAGAGAGCGCTCGTCAGGATGAAAGGGGGAAAGAGGCCGGACACCTGGGGCCCGGGAGCCGGACTAAGGCCAAGTCCGGGTGCCCAGGACCTGTAGGCGTCAGGTACGTCCCAATAAAGTGGCCAAACCAGAGAGCTGCTGCCTCTGGGGAACGAGGAGGCGGCTGGCCAAGAAGGGGAAGCAGGGATGCTCTGGAACCACGCCGACTCTGCGTGCTCTGGGGCTTCACACGTGTATGCAAGCGTCACTGAAGGGTGACGTTTCAGGGGTGAATCTGACTTTGGAGAAAAGACGCTGCAGACACGGAGGAAACCCTACTTAACCTCACAGATGCTGAACTATCCGGCGAGAAGGGTGCTGACGTCTGCGCTTTACTCTCAAACGCATCGAGGACGGACGGCTGGAGCGGTAGATGCGGAGAGACGTCGCAGACCAAACGTCGTGAAATATTAAGGGCAGAATCGAGGCGGTGAGTGTGTGCGTCTACCGTACAACCCTGTCATCTCCGCTAGACGTTCTTCCATAATAAAAAGCTGGGAAGAGGAACCCCGGCAGCAACGTGGTTGGGCGTGTTAAACACAAGACCGAACAGAAGCGGGACACCAAAGGACGCCGCTCAAGTTCAGGGTCAGGCAAACCGGCGGCAGGCGTGGGAGGTCACATGCAGGGGTGGGGGGCCACCGGGAGCGGCCGTGCTGGTCTCTGCTGTCCTGGCAGCGTTTCCTGCGGGTGCTGGAAACCCAGAGAGTTCAGGGAATTCCCTGAGAAGTCATCTGGGCATCTTTATTCGCATGTGTTATGCTTCAATCACAACGTCCGTGACAAAATCTCCAAGGGAAAGGTGGAAAGACTGGAACTTTCTCTCCCCGAAGAAAGGCTCTGCTGGTAACACAGCAGCCTGTAACTGTGGCTGTCTGTGTACAACTCCGTGTTACATGACACGTGAACCTGTGTGATTATGTGCAGCAGGTAATGAACACACGCACACGTTTATTCAGTGTGTAAGAAAAAACATACACACAGCAAAAAGAAGTGTTCTCTTTTAAGAAACCAAAAAGCTTACTACAAGAACACAGAAGGCCCCTTATGGCCCCTTCCACCCCTTGACCTTGCTGTGTGAACAGTTCAGTAATTAAGACACTTTGGCATTAATCCTGCGATAGACTTTGTGACCCAGGAGAAGAGGCGAAGCCCAGGAGCAGACCTACTGGTTCATGGAGCCTGATTTATGACAGTGGAGGCCGGAGGAAGACTCCCCGGGCGAGAGGACACCATTTAACAAATGCTACCAAGACAATTAGTTATTCATGTGGAAAAAATGAAATTGGATTTCCGTCTCAAGACATAAATAAAAATCAGCTGTGGAAGACAAAGTGGGGGATTACCTTTACGACCTCACCTAGGCGGGAAGCCTGCCTAAGCAAGACACAGACACGCCGGGCGCCAAAGAGCAGGCTGATAGAAGCAGCTGCGCGGATGAGAGCCCTGCTCATCAGGACCAGAGGCGAGGGGAGCCAGCAGCGGAGCGGGAGGGGTGAAGCCGGACATACACCAGCAAAGGGGCAGCATCGGGGTGTAAAAGCCGGTAAGGCAAAGAGCCACAGAAGAAACGTGAAGGGACGGAAGCCGGCTTCTCGGGACAGACACGGCAAGGACGCCCACTCCTCTGCTAGCTGGAGGAAACGCGTGTGAAGACCCGCGGCTGCCACACCCGTGGGGCCACCGCTGGGGGTGCGGCTGTCCTGCTGCTGGAACGCAAATGGCTCCAGGCTCTTTGGAAAATAATTAGGCTTCATCTTGTAAACTGAGCGTTTGCAGACGTCATGACCCCGCAGCTCTGCTTCTCGTTAAATTCTAAAGAAATGTTTGCTTCTGAGCCCAAGGAGACGAGCCGGCTTGTTCACAGCACGTTGCTTTTAGAAGCAAAACACTGGAAACGGTCCAAACGTCCATTTGACGGGTGAATGGAAAAGTACATTTTCGGGGTGTATTTATGCAATGGAATTTTACAGACAATGCAGACGAACCTGAGAAACACTGTGTCGAGCAGGGAAAGCTGCGTCGATCACCAACAGGCACGAAAGCAAGCAACACTGAACCACACGTCGCGTGGCGGGACATGAGCCGCCCGGCGTGACCTGAGTGGCGGACAGAGTGAGCCAACGGATGCGCTCCAAACCCAGGGTGGAACCCTCCAGATGTTCATTCAGTGTAAGACTGAAGGCGGGGAAGGGGGCGACAGGACCAGACGGTTGAGTGGCATTACCCACTCGATGGACAGGAATCTGAGCAAGCTCCGGGAGTTGGCGATGGATGGACAGGGAAGCCTGGTGGCCGCGGTCCACAGGGTCACAAAGAGTCCGACATGGCTTGAGCGACTGGACTGAGCGTAACACAGACTTACAGAAACACGTGGCTCCACTTATGCCAACTTGAATGCTTACTGCCACCGCTCCCTGTGGAGTCCAGTTCCCCGGGCCTCTGAGGACTCTAAGGTGGGCCGGCTTCTAAGCGCCAGCAACCTGGGGGTGTTCGCTTTGCTTTAGGGCACAAAACCCCGCTCAGTGAACTCGAACTCCCAGCTCAGAACCGTCCTCCCCTCGAAACTTGGGTTTGGTCTGCTGCTTCCTGGCATCGGGTTTTCCCCCATGGGGCCCACCTTCTGGCCTAGGTGCTCCAGGAAACTGTGGGTGTGGGTTCCGCCTGGGAGCTGGCCGTGTCCCCATGATGGCCAGGACGTCCCCTCATCCCCAGGGTCTCCCCCAGGGAGCCCTCACCCACCCTGCTCAGGGCCTCGCTGCCTGTTCCGGGTCTCCCCTCCCGCCTCCAGCAGCGTCCCTGACCTGCTCCTGCCTTTCCACGCCTGAAAGCCCGACCTCTCCCAGCCCTTCTACAGCCCCTGCTGTCCCCCTTGAGCAGTCTGCCCGGGGACTAGACTCCTGAAGCTAGAAGAGCGCTCAGGGAGCCCTCGGAGGGGCAGGGCCGAGCTCCAGAGCTCGTCCTGTCCCGGCTCCGCCCTTCGTGGGTGGCCAGGGACTAACTCACTCATCTTAGCAATCTATTAAGCATCGTTCCCTAAATATTTAAACACTCGTGCAATTAATGAATCCCCATTAAAAAATTAACCAAGAAAGCTTGCCAGATATTTAGGTATTGATTATAAACTTTAATCAAACGTGTCTAAATGTTTAATGAAAACCAGACGCTAAGTAAGATCTGCTTAGACTGCTTCTTGCGCCTTCCTGACTAGGTAAGCCCTACCGCGGTGGGCTGGACGACCGCAGGCGCGGACATCCTCACCCCACAGGCCTTCGGGGGTGGCTGAGGCGGAGCAGCTCCTGCGGGTGGGGGGCCTGGCCTTCCGAGGAGCTGGGGGACACAGGGGCCGGGCAGCCTCAACCAGCCCCGCGGGCACCAGCTGATGGGGGGGAACCGGCGTATGCTTCAGCCGCGCCGTCTGCGGGGTGTTGTTACGGGGCAAGGGCTTCAGAGCGGGGAGCCTGGGGGGCGGTGGGCAAACAGCCCGGGCAGGAAGGAGGGAGCCTGCGGTGCGCCCAGGCGGCTCCTGGCCCGCCCGCGGCCCTGCCTACAGCCACTCCCGCCCGTCCGAGTCCCCCGCGCGCCCCCGCGGCCTCGCGGCAGTTGGGGCTCTCGCGGGCCACCGCTGCCGCGTGTCCACCACCCCCCGAAGCGGGACGCGGGCGTGACTGGGCCCCCGTCACCCGGGACTACCTGCTGCCTCTCCGCACGTCGTCGTCTGCGGGCTGGGCTCCGGCTCCTGTCCAGCGTCATCCGTCCTGAGGGACGCGCGGGGTCTCGGCTGCGGCGGAAGCGCGTGGAGGTGCCGCCCGGCGGGCGAGGAGGCCGAGGGGCGCGCGCACTGACCCACGCAGCACGCCACGCACACCGCGTGCACGCCACGCACACCGCGTGCACGCACACCGCGTGCACGCACACCGCGTGCACGCACACCGCGTGCACGCACACCGCGTGCACGCACACCGCGTGCACGCACACGCGCACGCGCACCAGGCACACACACCGTGTGCGCAGACAGGTACACGACGCAGGCACACACACCGCACACTGCATATGCGTACGTACACCGTGTGCACGCACGCACACGCACTCCAAGCACACACACGCACCATGCGCCCGCGCGCCCGCGGGGGCGGGCCAGAAGACCGCTGCCAGCCTTGCACAGGTGACTGCCTCTGCGTGATGGGGAGTGACTTTCACTTTCTTCCCAGACTTTCCCACAGTCTCCAAATATTTGACAATGGCTGGTTGTGAATGTTACGAGAAAAAGAAAACACTCAGATGTGTGTTTTTAAGTAAATCTTACCAGCTACGTCTTTGGGGTGGCTGCTGTGAAGGTCGTGGGCCGGACCCAAGCGCTCGGGACACGTGGCGCCAGGAAGTGGCTCAGCGGCGGGTCTTGGGCCACCTGCCCGGTCGGGTTGGGCCCCTCTGGGCCCGCCCAGCCTCGGGCCAGCGTGGAAGGGGTTAAGATGCCCCACCAATGCAAATTAGGTTTAATTAATCCCTTTCATCAGTTGCAAATATACCTTCTTAACCCTATTAAAATCATGAATATGCAAATACAGACCTTTCTTAATTCTCGTTTTCAAGGACTTGGTGTTGCGGTTTCATTAAGTGAATTCCGTTAAAAGCCTGTAAACCTGGTGCAAAAGTAAATTTCCATTTTAAATTTGAAACAAAAAGCCACGAGGGCTGCTGGTAATTGAGCTAATTACAGCGTCACACTACAGGCTACACATGGAGCCCACGGGGGGAGGGGGGCCCTGGGGGCGGCTCTCAGGGGCCCACAGCTGGTGCTGCTGTCGGGCCATTTTCCCCACGTGGAGACTGAGGCTCAGGTAGGGGCGGAGCCTGGAGTCCAGGCCAGGGAGTGTGCGCTGCCTGTACGTGGCTCATGAGGAAGCAGGGGCGCCCCGGAGGGGAACCCTGAGGGAGCCTGGACCCAGGTGCGCACTGCGATCGTGGGGGCCGAGCCCCACGGCTCTGCCGACGACTCCAGGAGCTCCGGGTGACCTGCTGGGACAGCACTTCTCTCATCTGTCGGACACTGTGGTTCCCTGGCAGTACCGCCAGATGCCCGGAACCCTCGCCACCCGGGCCCTGTCCGCGGTGCTGGAGAGCCTTTGCGCAAAGACTGGTGGCCTTTGCGCATGCGCCACTGAGACCACGGCTGGTTGGAACCCAGATGGGCGGCAAGGGTAAAGGAGCCGGTCAAGTGACTCTCACTAATTTATGTGTAGTGGTATTTTAAAGTTAAGATATAACTGACATATTGGTTTCAACAACAGGATGATTCAATGTTTATATATACTGCAAAACTAATTTTCATACTGACTCCATGTTGAAATAAAATTTTGGCTCTATTAAATATATTCATCAAAATTTCACCTGCTTTTTAAATGTGGTTACTAAGAGTTTCAAGTTACATACATATGTGGCTTACATGTTATTTCAGTCATCAGGGTGGCTCTACAAGTTCTTGAGAAGGCACCGACGCTGATGGAAACATATATACATGTAACGTACGTATACACTGTAAGTGAGACACGTGAAAGAAAATGTCAGGTGGCGGGACTAAGTGCCACAGGAAGGATCCAGAGACTCAGGCTCGAATCGGCTCAGGGTCCCCCGCTGCCCCCGGTAACAACCAACCACAGCCCGAGTGGCTTTGGCATCAGGCGGTTTTCTCGCAGTCCCGGAGGCCGGGCGCCTGGGGTCCAGGTGTGGGGGGCAGGGCTGGCTCCTCCGGAAGCCTCTGTCCTCAGCGTGCCGACGGCCGACGTCTCCTCGCGCCCTCACGTGGTCATCCCCAGGGGCTCTGTGTCCCCTCCTCTCCTCTTGCAAGGACGCCAGCCCTACGGGGTTAGGGCCCAGCCTAACCCCTGGCTTAACTTGGTCGCCTCTGGAAAGGCTCAGTCCCCAAGCAGCCACACTGTGAGGCACAGAGGTAGGAACTCAGCAGATGAATCTGGGGGACAGCTCCGTCCACAATGGAGGACGAGGTGGCGAGATTCCGGGAAGAAACCCTCGCTGGGCGGATGCTGGGGAGGGGAAGACCAGGGCTGGCGTGTCCGAGGCTGGCCATGAGGTCCAGTTCTCAGAAATATTAACCAGTTGGGGAAAACCCCAAACCTTCTGCTCACTCTGGAAAATCTGGGGCCATGAACAGGGTGGGGACTGGAACCACAAGAAAAAGGACTACANGAAGACCAGGGCTGGCGTGTCCGAGGCTGGCCATGAGGTCCAGTTCTCAGAAATATTAACCAGTTGGGGAAAACCCCAAACCTTCTGCTCACTCTGGAAAATCTGGGGCCATGAACAGGGTGGGGACTGGAACCACAAGAAAAAGGACTACAGGCAAGAGCCGTTAACTTGGACCTGGAAATTCGTTTTTGTTTGTTTTGGCATTTGCTTGTTTTTAAATGACCAACATGGCTCAGAAGCATGGAAGTTCTGAGACGCTGTTGATTTCACTTTAAAATGAGAATCTGGTGTTTCTGTAGGTTATTGCTTTCAATAAAACTCCTTAAGTGTTTTGGAAATAACAACAAAAATCCAGTGAAATACATCAGTAGATGCTTTTATGGAAAATTTCCAAGACAATTGTTAAGTGAGAAAAAAAAAACAAACCCAAGCTGCAGAACCACCCCGTTATTCTAAAAGCACAGAGAAGCCCAGTGAGACTGAGTGCCACACTGTGTGGGGTGTGTGGCCACCGCAGGTGGGTGAGCTGGGCGGGGCCGAGGGCCCTCTTACACCTTGACCTTTCTGCTGCTGGGGGTGTTTATGCACTGAAAGTGTGCCAGCAGCGTGCAGCTTAAGACACAGAGAATGAAAAGCAAACGGGAACCACAGCAGACAGGCCACAGGGCGCTGGCCCCCCGTGCCGTGTGACTTTGGGTGAGGCCCTGCCCCTCTGGGCCCAAAGCAGGAATTTAAGCAGCTTGGTAAAGCCACCGGTCCTCACCGTGCACACACATGCAGGTACACACGTGTGACCCAGCCCCCCATGCACAGAGCACACGTGACGGTCACACGCACACACGTCCGTTCACACAGTCCTGCACGTGGGCCCGTGCACACGCCACTGCCTGTCCTGCTCTGGACCTCTGAGTTGGCCCTCTGGGCTGCCTGGGGACAGACGCCTGGCCCTTCACCTGGCCCTGGCATCCTGAACCACGAGGGAAGCAGGCCACGTCTGACCCAGAAGTAGGGGTCGTGAGGGCAGCTGACCCTGCCAGGAGGGCCAGGCCTGAAGGACACGCATGTGGCCTGAGGTGGGTTCGGGCCCTTTCTGAGCCTCTGCTGCCTCCCCTGATGAGGTCCAGCCTGCGGGGTCATCGTGGGGTGGGAGTCAGCTCACAGAGGTCTGCACACTGGGACGCTCCCACCGGGCCGGGGAGGGGAGAGCCTACCAGACCGGAACGGGTCACGTCACACGCTGACTCTGACTCAGCGGGCCCCGGTGTTTCCAGCCGCCTCCCGGGTGATGCGCTGGTTGCGGGCCACTCCGGGCTCATCTCCAGAGCTCGAACCAGGAGCACACGGGACAGGGACCACGCTGCACCCTGGCGAGCTGAGCCGGCAGCCCTGCTGCCCGGTGCGGGGGAGGCGGGTCCCGGGGGTCCCCAGGGGCCCGGCAGGTGGCGCCCCCCTCCTGGGAACCCGGGGACGCTGGAAGGAACCTGGCGCACACCCAACCCCATTCTGCCCTGGCACTTACGGCTTACCGCTGCCGCACTAATCCCTTAAAATTAGTCATTAGCGGCTTAACAACCCCTTGGCATCGGTGCCCACTGACGAGCTGGTGGCAGGGGGTGTCTGCCAGAACCAGACCTCTGGAGTCCGGCTTCCCAGGCGAGTGCGCTCAGAGCCCCCGGCCAGGGTGGGGCAGGGAGCGGGCAAGCTGGGTGGCTGGTGACCCAGTCGACCGGGAGGATACCAGAGGCCTCTGTGCCCCGTCCTGCTCAGACGCACCCCTGGGGGTGGGTCAGCTCCTGCCTCTCTGCAGGGACAGACCTCTCATAACGGAGCACAAGCATTGTCAGCCTGGGGCTGGCCCCGAGCCGGCGCAGGGCGGGTGGCCCAGGCCTGGAGTGGGTTTCCCACCTGGAAGTGGCCTCGGGGACCTTCTCACTGTGTACAAAGGTGGGGAGCCCGGGGCAATGGGGAGCCCAGGGCTGGGTGCTCACGTGCGGCTAGACTCAGGGGAGGCTTAGCTGCCAGGTATGCCCTGTCCTGAGGAGACGCAGCCAGTCCTGACTCCACTGGGAGACACTCTCCCCGGAGGTCGACTCTTGGGAGGTGACGGCAGGCAGGGATGAGTGGTGCCGGGCGACTCAGGGCACGAGGCGCAGGCTGGGGCTGAGCGGGCCCCTACCCTGGGGGCCCAGCATGAGTGTGGCCCCAGCCTCCCAGCCTGATTCACGTGCCCCCAACCCTCCAGCGCCTTTTCCGCCGAGACTGCGAGAGCTTAGCTCTGGCCACGTGAGGGAGACCACCACCCTGGGGGGGTGCCCACCTGGGCTGCACACCCCGTGTGGGCCCGTGGTGACCCCCGGGCACAGGCCAAGCACCTCAGCCCTGGCCTGCGTTTCGGGACCATCTGGCCAGCATGACCCTCTTCCTGCCCCTGCCCGCGGGGGAGCCAGCCCTAGGGAGCGCCCTCCACAGGCGGGGATGTGCTGGTGCGCACAGGGGCCTCGCGGGGCAGTTTAGGGGCTGATGACTCTGTGTCAGGCTCTGACTCGAGCATCTTATTACCCTTGGCAGCATGTGGTCTCAGCGATTCCACCTGGGAGGGAGGTCAGGCCCAGGCCTCAGCCTCTCCCACGCCTGGGCTCAGCCCAGTTCTCCAGGGGGCTCTCCACGGGGCGAGGGATGGGACAGTCACAGCCTGGTCCCCAGAGGCCCCCCGTGAGACCTTGCCCCCTGTGAACTGGCAGGAAGTCAGCATCGAGGGCTTGGGGCTCCTGAGGGGAGGCAGGAGGGGGCCCACAGGCCTCAGAACCCCAGCCCAGCTGCCTGAGGAGGGTGGCAGAGCCAAGGGAGGCACCGGGTGCTGTGCTGGTGCGTCCGGGGCCCCAGGGAGCCGGGGGTGTGGGCAGCGGAACCCCTTGGACGTCTGCCAGCCTCGCTACGCAGGGGCCCCACCCCCGGCAGGCCAGCAACACTGCTTCTGTCCCAGCGCTGTGGCCGTGGTCGGGCACAAAGCTGCGCTCCCCACCCCCGTGGGCTGCTGCTGGGGCACCCGGCTGTGCCTGAGGCACCCAGAGCGTCTGACGGGAGGGTCCAGAGTCCAGTTCAGAGTAGCCGGGGGCCCGGGAGGCCAGTCCACGTTCCAGGCCACGGCCTCCTCATCTGAGAAGGGGGAACAGCAACCCCCAGGCTGCAGTGTGGCTGGACCAGCTGGGGGCTCCGGGTTCCAGCAGGAGGTCCTGGGCCGACCTCACGGTGACCCTGGGCTGGGCCGGGCCGCATCTGTCTGAGGCACACAGTCAAGGTCTGAGCTCCGGAGCCAACAGTGATGGGCTCGAGTGCAGAGCAGGGCTGGGGTCGGCCCCAGCTCTGCCGGCCCCGCCCACCTCCCCAGCAGTCACCTGGGAACCTGCCGTGGGCAGCGCCTGAGCTGAGTCTGTGGGCATGGGCTGGCCCCCAGGGCAGAGGGCCCCAGCCCTGGGGTTCAGATGCACACAGTGAGGCGCTGGGGTGCTGAGGGGACCTTTATTTCATGAGAGCTGGGACTCTGCAGGCGCCCCGGCTCACCTGCCTGGTTCTAGCCAGGCCAGGCTGGAGCAGGCTGTGGTGAGAGGGCACCGTGGGGAGGGGCGGGGAGCTGGCCACAGAACTCCCCTCGCCCACCTGCACTGCAGGACGGAGGGCGAGGAGGTGGGCGAGGAGGTGGGCCTGCCCTGCAGAGCGGGCGTGGGCTCAGGGCTCGGGGAGGGGGCCACCCTGAGCTGCTTAACCACCCCCAACCCGGCCAGAGGTGCGCCCCTGGGCCCTGAGCTCGGGCGAGGCGCCTGGCGGGGTGCAGGGTGATGCTCAGGAGTCCTCACCAGGCCGGGAGGCGGGAGGCACCATCAGGGCAGAGGCTGGGCCAGGCCCGGGGGGCCGGGCAGGGGTGGGTGGGGCCTGCCGGCCGGAGGGGGCTGGGACCCCAAGGGACAGATAGCGGGGCTCCCGCCGGCCGCCCGCTTCCCACTCCGAGGCTGGGGACCGGGGCTAGGCCAGCGTCTGGCGGCTGAAGAGGTCGAGGGTCAGGGCGCTGAGGAAGGCAGGGATGCTGTCCTGCTGCAGCAGGTGCAGCTCGACGAGCCCCGGCACCGTCCGCGAGAACGCCGTCTCCAGCAGCTGCATCTTGGTGCCCGAGGGGCCCGCGGCCTGCGGGGACACAGAGGCGCGTCAGGAGGTGCGGGTCCGGGCAGACACCCCCCTCCCCAAGGCCCCAGGTCCAGACGCGACCCGTGGGTGAGCCTGAGCCTCAGAGCTCACGGGCAGGGTCTCACCCCTTCTCTAGGGTCCAGGGGCAGATGGGTGTGTGGATTCCAGCTCGCCAGCTCCCCCAGATCAGCCCACCCGGCACCCCCACCCTCAGCCCCCACCCTCGTGAGAACACTCGGAGCCGGGCGTGAGGGCCCCGTGCTGGCCACACGCAGTCTGAGGCAGGTCTCACTCACAGGCTGTGCCCGGTGAGGAGGGGGCGGCCGAGGGGCCGCAGAGCAGGGCCTCCCTCACCCACTTCCCTCGGGCCGGCTGCACGGCGAGGGCGGGGTCTCTACGGGGCCACCTCTGGTGCCCA
>SJYA01003904.1:0-45457 GCA_006410615.1 Neotragus moschatus | reverse complement strand
GGAGGTGTGCCAGGTGTCTGCGGGGAATGGCGGGGATCCAGGATGGTTTGGAACCCTGACGGGCGTCCTGAAATCGAGCGGAATACAGTACATGGAGAAAAAGGAGAGTTAGGATATGGGGAAGAAAAGTTTAGAGAAAGGGAAGAGCCAATGCTTTGCCGTATAACGGTTAAGGGACAGGCGCATTTTCAAGTCAAAGCTTGGCTTCACGTCTTGATTCTGCCACCTGTGCTACTGACCGTCTGTGAGATTTGGGCTTGGTGATGTTTCCTCGGTTGTGAAAATACTCACTGGTCACTTTTGTGTGTGCCTGTGTGCCAGATGCAGTTCTCCGTCCTTTAGTCCTTCCCATTAACCGATTTAGAATTTAAAATGACTTGAACGAGGCCATCATTCCCATCTTAAAAGATGAAACTGTGGGTCAGAGAGGTTAAATAATTTGCCTTTGTCACACACAAAGTGGAAAATTAACATTTGAACTCAGACTTAGTTGTAGAAACCAAGCTCTTAATTCTCAATGATACATTGTCACTTATAAATGAGGCCAATAATTATCGTAATGTACATTCTCTGCAAGAATTTGTTTGGTAATGTCTTTAGAGTGGGGCACAGTCCTTTCTTCGCTCATTCAACAAATATTTATTGTGCAGCAAACAATACAGCCTCTACTGTCTTGTGGCCTAAACTCTAGAAGGAGAAACAAGCAATAATCAAGTTGTTTCACAAATAATCATTTAATTCTAATTGTAAGGTGTTGTGAAGGATGCTATTTGGGGCGGAGACCTGATCGTGTTGTGTGTTTTGAGTGTGGAAGCCCTGCCTTCCCAGCCCTGTCTTCTTAGACTCTAGCACAGTTCTTGGTGCCTTAAAGTTGTGGAATAAAATTGAATGACTGAAAAAAAAAAAAANTGTAAGGTGTTGTGAAGGATGCTATTTGGGGCGGAGACCTGATCGTGTTGTGTGTTTTGAGTGTGGAAGCCCTGCCTTCCCAGCCCTGTCTTCTTAGACTCTAGCACAGTTCTTGGTGCCTTAAAGTTGTGGAATAAAATTGAATGACTGAAAAAAAAAAAAAACTAATGGTTTGGGAAGCTTATTTCCCCCCCATACCTGAGTAGCATGGAGAGAGATGTGAGAGGAGAGCTCGGGATGTTAATAGGATACAGAGGGACACAGATGTCAGGGTGTTAGAAGGGAGAGGCAAGTAGAGAGCCAGTTGGGTTGAGATGAAGTGGAATGGATGGAGACTGGAGTATTTTGTTTGAAAGGGGGATAATTAGAAGCCAGAGTATTCAAATGAGTTAGGGATGTCAGAATATTTGCTGTGATGAGCAGTTTGGGAAATCAGGATGAATACAGAAATGTGGAAGCAGAGCACTGGAGAGAATTGTAGAGAAATGGAGAAGACTAGTACAGTGTTCGGGAAGAGACTTTGTGGGAGAACTTGGCAATCAGAATGGGATGAAGGGTGGGAGGCAAAGGTTGACGAGCACAGGATGGGAGAATTGCTGTTGGTGAGGAATAGGAGTCAGGAAATTTGAAAGGACTGGTTGGAGAATAAGAGTGTTTAAATGGGCTTCCCTTGTAGCTCAGTTGGTAAAGGATCTGCCTGCAGTTCAGGAGACCTGAGTTCGATTCCTGGGTTGGGAAGATCCCCTGGAGAAGGAAATGGCAGCCCACTCTAGCATCCTTGCCTGGAGAATCCCAGGGGTGGCAGAGCCTGGTGGGCTGCCATCTGTGGGGTCGCACAGAGTTGGACAAAACTGAAGTGACTTAGCAGCAGCAGCAGCCTCATTTGGAAAAGATCAGAGATGATGGAATCTTAGGAAAGGCTGGATAGAGGTGAAGGTGTAGACTCTACTAAGCTGTGGTGGAGGGGATTGTTAGATCAGGGCACGTTTCTGAATCTGAGAAGGACAGGATGCTCAGTCGTATGATTTTGATGATCACATCATTCCAGTGGCTTTCTTTTATTCTGCAGACTTACCTTCTGGGTTTTCAAACTATCTCCAGCTCTGGACTTGTTTTGATTTCAGTTTATCCTACCCCTTCGCACACACTAGCGCTGCCTCTCGTCCCTGTCTTCTCTTTTCTATTGCTCGGTCTTTCTGTTGTTTATTTAGTTGCGGACTGCAGCCTTGGTCAAGCAACATCGCTCTCTCTCTTAAACTCGTGCTTCAAGGTTTCACTGCTGCCAGGTGTCCTTCCTCAAGTACAGTAAATCCCATTTTACTGAGTTAGCTCTTCTGTGAGATCGTATGTCCAGGCTTTACAGGGGCTGTGGCGACCCAGGGAGGAGGTCTGGGAATGCACTGTGACTTCAAAGCCATCATTTAATCTTTCAGGTTACAGTTCATTAAAGGAAGGAGTTGATTTCTGGAATCCATTCTAATATATTTATTTAACTCTACTATTGACTAAGGCAGAGTTTTTCTAATCAAGAGAGATCTCACGATATTTTAGTGAGGCCCAAAGAGTCTTGGTCATTAGGATGTTGTGAGAGGAATTCAGGATGGTTCAATATTTTAAGAAGTTAGAGATAAGACTAAGGTGCAGGGTACAAAACAATTGTGTTGCACACAAATGTAGGATGTTTGTGCATTTTGAAACCAAGAGACTAAAAGTGTGCGTCAAGCGAATCTCTGTGGCATGCAGCATGCTGGCGTTCTGATCTCACCATTTTCTGTCATTCATGCTGTGAGACAGAGAGAGACACACAGAAGTGGGGGCTGGGCCCTGCACCTCTTTTACTTCTTAAGTCCCTTGCCCTTGTCGAAACTGTGTTTAATTCAGGAATGAATGAACTTGTGTTATTAAAGCGCATGCCTCTTAGCTCTTTTCAAGCTTGAGTATATTATTATTTAGAAAGAGAGCACCGGTGCAGTCTAACACAGAATGAGGCATATTACTAAGAGACTTTTTGCCTTGGCAGAATGTTAAGATAGAAATTGTTTGCCACACTTGTGAAATTAGGTCCTAAAGCTTTGTGGCTAAGACATCAGTAGCAGTTGTGTGAATTGAGGGAAGCTTTTCTGACCTTTGTGGGTGATTTGACATGAAAAAAACGAAAGAGAAAGTAGAGACATAGATTTGTGGTTTAAAGTGATCTAGATTGTTGGAACAAGGCAGTTGTCCTTGTTGTACTGTATACCTGTGAAACAATAATCACTTTTTAAAAAAGTTTAGCAGGTTTTTGTTATCTTCAAACTAGTTGCCTTAAGACGCTAGATTGTGAGTTCAGTGATGCTTTCATTGTATTAAATTTTCTGTTTTTTCCTTAAAAAAATTAAAATATTTTTAAAAGCTACCATTTATTTTTATTTCTTTTCCTTCCTTCCTGTTTTTATTTTATTATTGTGTTTTGTTTTTTTTTTTTTTTTTGCCATGCCTCACACAGCCTTAGTTCCCTGACCAGGGATTGAACCCACAGCCCCTGTATTGGAAGCATGGAAACGTAACCACTGGACAGCCAGGAAAGTCCCTGGCATTAGGATTTAAGCTATCCAAAAACTT
Organism: Neotragus moschatus; assembly: GCA_006410615.1. Classification (NCBI taxonomy): domain Eukaryota; kingdom Metazoa; phylum Chordata; class Mammalia; order Artiodactyla; family Bovidae; genus Neotragus; species Neotragus moschatus. The sequence goes on along the minus strand of SJYA01003904.1, from coordinate 41,947 downwards.
TGGGTTGCAGATTACTTTTCTAAAAAATAGTTTGTGTTTTGTCTTCACATTTCAGGGCTTCCCTGGTGGCTCAGTTGGTAAAGAATCTGCCTGCAGTGCAGGAGACCCGGGTTCAACCCCTGAGTTGGGAAGATCCTCTGGACAAGGGAATGGCTCCCCACTCCAGTATTCTTGCCTGGAGAATCCCGTGGACAGAGGAGTCTGGTGGGCTGCAGTCCATGGGGTTGCAAAGAGTTGGACCCAGCTGGGTGACTAACACATACACACACACACACACTTTACATTTCGGTAGTGAGGGTTCGGGAGATTATGGATACTGAGCAGAGTAGAATCACTGTTAGTGTAGCTAGTTGAAGACCTGTACATCTGATAACACTTTTTGGTCTAAAAGTTTGGCAGATTTATAAATTTTGCAATGTATTTATAAGAGCAGTTGTATATCATGAAAATCTTTTTTGCATAAACCTAGCTTGTAAGTTAGGACTCTTGGTATTGAGGACTGATACTGCTCCTGAAGATAGCCTTTTATTGAAGTATCGAATAGCATTTTATTGTTTCTAGGTTCTTTATGAATAATTGCCGGGGTCCTCAGGCTTCCTTCCTCATGACCTTTGCCACGGGCGGGATTCCTCACACTGGCTCCCGGCAAATAATGCATTCAATAAGTAGTAATTATCTGCCATCTTCTAGGCTCTGCTCTTGGCCTGGAATACATCAGTGAATAATATCGCTACTTTCATGGAGCTTAAATTCTACTAGATTAATTGTGTGATTTGACTTACAAGTTAATTTGAGAGAAAAACTAATCTCATCATTACTCCAGCAGCATTCTATCTGAATTTGGACTTTTACCTAATACCATTGGATTTGACAGTGATTTCTTGAATATGACATCAAAGGCGCAGGCAGCAAAAGGAAAAATAGACCAGTTGGATTTCTTTAAAATCTGTAAATGAGTAGCAAATTACAACGTCACAGGGACCTCCCTGGTGGCTCAGAGGTGAAGAATCGCCTGCCAGTGCAGGAGACACGGGTTCGATCCCTAGGCCAGGAAGATCCCACATGCCACAGAGCAGCTAAGCCGTGTGCCACAACTACTGAGCCTGTGCTCCAGAGCAGAGGAGCCCCAGTGACTGAAGCCGGAGCACCCTCGAGCCCGTGCTTCGCCACAAGAGAAGCCACCACAACGAGAAGCCCTCGCACCGCAACTAGAGTAAAGCCCAGGCAGCAGCGGAAGACCCCGCACACTAAAAACAAATTGTTTTATTTTTTAAGACAATATCAGTTACACAGGATAGGAGAAAACTTTTGCAAATTATTTATTTGACTAAAGTTAATATGCAAACTATATAGTGAGAACTTCTGAAAAGGTTAAAAAAAGAAAGACCAAAGGCAAGCATTTGCAACACCAGAAATTAGGTATAGAGGTCTGTGTGGCTCCAGCCCACAGAGTCTAGGAAACTAGTGACAGATGTGAGGCTAGAGAGACAGGGCCATATCATGGAGGATCTCATAGTTCAGGATAAATATTTCATTTATTACTGACCCATAGATTAACCTTTTAAATAGATCACTCTGGCCACGATGCAGTGATAAAAGAGGAAGGGAAGAGAGCTTGCAGACAAATCGGTTAGAAGCTGTTATATAGTTCGATGAGTGTGTGGATTAGAGTAGACGAGAGGGGAGATGGAAAGAAGGGGACTAATTTGAGAGATACTTAGGAAGTAGAATTGACAGAGCTTGGTGATTGACTGGCTATGGGAAGAAGGAAGTGACTCCCAGTTCCTGGCTTATTCCCAAGAGCACTGTCCACCAGTGAGGGAACTCCGAGGGGAACGCCGAGGGAGGGACAGAGCGGGAAGAGAGTGGAGGCGGCACGAGGGGAGTGACAAGCTCGATCTGGACATGTTGGTTCAGGGCGCCAGTGAGGCGTCAGGTAGGCAGTTGAGAGTAGGTGTCTGGACTCAGAGAAGAGTTGGATTGAGAATATAAATATCAGTAAGAGGGTGGCATTGGGAACCATGGGTGTACATTAGATTGTCTCAATTAAGTTTAGAGAGAGATCAGAGGAGACCTGAGAAGCTCTGACATGTAAAGAGTGAATAGACGAGCCTTGGCCAGGAAAGGAGGCCGAGGAGTGGCCAGGAAGATGGGAGGAGAGTGTGGTGTCCCAGAAGCCAGAGGAAGAAACTGCTGCAGGAAGGGGAGAGCGCTGATCAGCGTGAAATGCTACTGGCTGCCAAGTATTTCCAGCTTTATGCACTCTAGAACTCTTTTTAAGTAAAAGAGGCACTGTGACTAGTTTGGTCCAATAAACTGAGAGCCAAAGTGACAGATGAGGCTTCTGGCTGGAGTACATGTCAGTACAAGACCCTCTGGAGGTCTCTCTTCCCTCTGGTAAGGTAATCAGCAATGTCTGAAATGGTGTCTACTTCCATCAGCTTGGAGTAGTGTGGGTTCTAGCATCTATAACTTCTGAATTTAAAACTTTGTAATCTTGAAAATTCTGGAAATAGACTAATAGTTTTGATAGCTCTAAAAATTAACCTTTTTAAATATACTGGAAACTCTTACAGGTTTTGATGGATACCTGGCTTTATTCTAGCAATGAAGAAAGGTCCTCAGCAAAAAATTTCCAAAACAAAGATGCCACCGTCATCTCACTCTCCTAGTCCATCATCTCTTACGTCCAATATGAGATCTAGGTCACTTTCACCTTTAAATGGATCTGAGACTCTGCCTTTTCATTCTGGAAGACAGTGGTATGAGCAAGTCGAGATTATAGGTGAAAACACTATGCTTTTGGACTACCACGACCAGAAAGGTAATGCTTTTTAATCTGCGAATTTCACCAAATACTCTGCTAAGTACAAATGGAAAATATTGAACTTACATTTTTGGTCCAAATATAACATGTATCCATCCTACTAGTAACTTGACCCATTGTTTTCGACAGAAATTGTCTAAGGACAGTGGAGGATGGCGGCTTCTGGTGGAGGGTGAAGATGTCTGAAAGGGTTAGGAGAAGGGTTTCCAGAAAGAGGAAGCTTTATTTCCTGTGGTAGGAGAGTGCTTTAAAGTTCATATGCCAGTTTACCATCATCCTTGGTTGAAGGGAAAGCATATCTGGTCACTTCAGAATGGAGTGCTTTAATTCCACATAAACATGTTGTCCACCCCTGGGCTGTTCCAGTTCTGCTTATAGGCAAGCTGCCAATCTGAATGGACTGATGCTCACATCAGGGACATACATATGAATGTTCACCAAGGTTTTTATGGTTTTCTTAAAAGCATTCCATCAGTCTAGGAATCTGTTTTCAAAAATGGGTTCTTTTTTTAAGAGATTTACTTACCGTGATTAAATACAAAGAAAACTTTTTTGTGATTTCTGTGCTGTGTCATGAAATCATGGTCATCAAATTCTGATGAATGCTGCTGCTGCTGCTGCTAAGTCACTTCAGTCGTGTCTAACTGTGTGCGACCCCATGGACTGCAGCCCACCAGGCTCCCTCATCCCTGGGACTCTCCAGGCGAGAACACGGGAGTGGGTTGCCATTTCCTCCAATGCAGGAAAGTGAAAAGTGAAAGTGAAGCCGCTCAGCTGTGTCCGATTCTGTGCAACCCCATGGACTGCAGCCCACCAGGCTCCCTCGTCCCTGGGATTCTCCAGGCGAGAACACAGGAGTGGGTTGCCATTTCCTTCTCCAATCATGAAAGTGAAAAGTGAAAGTGAAATTGCTCAGTCGTGTCCCACTCTTTGTGACCCCATGGACTGTAAGCCCACCAGGCTCCTCTGTCCATGGGATTCTCCAGGCGAGAGCAATGGAGTGGGTGCCATCACCTTCTCCAATGAACACTGGTCAGTGTTTATTCATAAATATCAGCACTGAGTTTGGACTGTACCCTTGCTGCCCACTGGCACATTGTTATTTCTAATTTGATTAACACTTTAGAATATTTTCTTCTCTAGATTGGGCCAAATTTTAAAAATTATTTTATTTTGAACCAAAATAAATGTAATATTAACTTATTATAAGTAATCATGGGGAAACTTTGGCCTACAGCCTGGATCTGGGCTCCAAAATCATTGGAGATGGTGATTGCAGCCATGAAATTAAAAAATGTTTACTCCTTGGAAGAAAAGTTAGGACAAACCTAGATAGCGTATTAAAAGCAGAGACATCACTTCGTCAACAAAGGTCCGTCTAGTTAAGGCTATGGTTTTTCTAGTGGTCATGTGTGGATGTGAGAGTTGGACTGTGAAGAGAGCTGAGCGCCAAAGAATTGCNCATGGGGAAACTTTGGCCTACAGCCTGGATCTGGGCTCCAAAATCATTGGAGATGGTGATTGCAGCCATGAAATTAAAAAATGTTTACTCCTTGGAAGAAAAGTTAGGACAAACCTAGATAGCGTATTAAAAGCAGAGACATCACTTCGTCAACAAAGGTCCGTCTAGTTAAGGCTATGGTTTTTCTAGTGGTCATGTGTGGATGTGAGAGTTGGACTGTGAAGAGAGCTGAGCGCCAAAGAATTGCTGCTTTTGAACTGTGGTGCTGGAGAAGACTCTTGAGAGCCCCTTGGACTGCAAGGAGATCCAACCAGTCCATCCTAAAGGAGCTCAGTCCTGGGTGTTCATTGGAAGGACTGATGTTGCTGCTGAAACTCCAATACTTTGGCCACCTGATGTGAAGAGCTGACTCATTTGAAAAGACCCTGATGCTGGGAAACATTGAGGGCAGGAGAAGGGGATGACAGGATGAGATAGTTGGATGGCCTCACCAACTCAATGGACATGGGTTTGGGTGGACTCTGGGAGTTGCTGATGAACGGAAAGGTCTGGTGTGCTGCGGTTCATGGGGTCGCGAAGAGTCGGACACGACTGAGCGACTGAACTGAACTGAACTGCATCTGAACCCAGGATTAATTGTCTTTGATTCATAAAGAACAAAGAGACGATTTTATTTTTATGGGTGCTTTTGTAGAATTTAACATGGCTTTTTAAAAATATTTTTTAAAATTGGAGTATAGTTGGTTTACAGTGCTGTGTTAGTTTCACATGTGCAGCAAAGTGAATTGGTCACTCATATACATACGCACGCTCTCTCTCAGGCTCTTTCCATGCAGGCCACCACAGAATGTTGAGTAGAGGTCCCTGTGCTGTGCTAGCATGGCTTTAATAAGCTTTGATTGTAATATCCAGGAAGGTCTTGAGATAGGGTATTCTATCCATTAAGTTAGTACTTTATCGCTATAAAATATGTTGCGATCCCCTACCATGAGTTTCCTACCATAACAAAAAATAGGAAAAGGACACTTTTAAGAATTCCAGTATTTTTAACTTGATTAGATTTGTTTAAAAGCAAAAACGAAATAATCCAATATATATTTTTTAAAACTAACATTAAAATACTGCTAAAAATCTCAGTGCTGCCCGTACTTAAAAGTATAAATTTTAGATTCATCTGCCTAGGTTCAGGTCCTAGATTTGCACATTTTTAGCTGTAAGAGCTTGAATAAATTATTTTTATAATTTTTTTAATAAAGGAGAATAGTAATTTCTATCCCCAAAGTTCGTTGTACAAATTGCATTTTTTTAATATAAAGCATTTAATACAAAGCTTGCACACAGTTAATATTTATGAAGTATAACTTATTGTCATCATTATGAAATGCTACATAAAGTAAAATATTACTTAAACATTCCAATTAGAACACTAGCCAGCTGTTTTTACAATTGCATGGTTTCAATTTTTGTTGTTGTGTAACATCAATACAGTTTGTTTCTCAGAGTATTCACGTCTTCCTCTTCTGATAATGATCTGTTTGTATCACTTCAGAAGCTGATTCACATGCAGGAGTTCGATATATTACAGAAGCCCTTGTTAAAAAACTCACTAAGCAGGAAAATTTGGCCTTGGTAAAATCTCTGAACCTTTCACTGTCCAAAGATGGTGGCAAGAAATTTAAGGTAGGTTACCAACATTTCTGAATACAGACATTGATTTTAATTTTTGCGCTTTAAAATGAAAAACATATACATATGGAGTTTACAGTACTGTCTCATCCTAATGCCGCTGGATTTGTTGCAGATCATTTAGTGCTCCTAGTGGAAGTTCTCCATCAGAAGTGGGACGTGTGGCATCTCCAGGTTCATAGCCTCCTGTTATTCTGCATGTTATTGGTTCTCTCTAGAAAGGGTCAGCAAACTGCAGTCCAAACGCCAGATTAGGCCTACTACTTGCTTTTGCTAATAAAGCTTTATTGGAGCACAGCTACACTCATTTATTTCCATATTGCCTGTGGCTGTTTTTGTGTTGCAATGTCAGAAGTAAGTGATTGTCAAAGAAACTATAAATGCCTCACAAAGCCAAAAAATATTTACTACCTGGCCTTTTGCAGAAAAAGATTACTGATCCCTGCTCTAGACTGTTTACTACTTTATTCTATTCATAAACTATACACCATGAGTACATTGGAATTTAATTTTTATCTTTTTAAATAAAAATAATTTCTTATTTTTTAAAAATTTTATTTTATTATTTTTGTTTATTATTTGTATTATTTACAACTTAATATTTTTGGTTGGAAAAAATATAAACTTAGATGCCTCCTACTCCAGTCACAAAAATTAATTCCAGGACATTGACAATCTTAATGAAAACAAAACAAAAATCAACCAACAAAAGTGCTATAAAAGTATTAGGAAAGAATATATTTTTAAATCTTAGAGTTCGTAAGGCCCTTCTAATCCAACATGAAACCTAATACCACAAAGAAAAGTATTGACAGATTTAGCTTACATAAAAAAGTGGTGTTTAATGAATTATTATCTTTTAAAAAGTTAAAAACAACAAGCTGGCAAGTAGTGTTTCCAGCATAATATAACAGTAACAGTAACAGTATCTGCATAATATAAAGAACACCTGTGATTCAATAGAAAGAGACAACCAGATGGTAAATGTGCAGAGGATAAGCCTGTTCACAAAAGTATTGTAAATGGCTGTCTACATGAAAATTTGTTCGGTTTCATTAATGTCAAGGAGATGAGAAATAGAACAATGATCTGATGCCATTTCCATCTTGTATGTCTAATGGACAAGAACTAAAAAGATTATTTCAGCATTCAGAAGGATGTGAGAAATGGATCTCCTCATTTGGTCTTAGTGGATGTATATAGCATTTTAGGAAAACAGTTTGATAGTATTTATCAAAATTTCAAATGTACTTATTTGATCCAGCAATTAAGTTTGTACTTACTGAGTTTATACTCACCGACCCAGCACCTCTACTTCTTGATGTCTATTAATATTTACACATGTATCCAAAAGTATCTGAAGAGTAATGTTTATTAGGCATTATTTAAAATAGAAAAATTGGAAATAACCAATTGCCTGTCAGTTGGGAATTGCTTAAAAATTATGGTGCAGTTACCATGAAATGGGCTTCCCTGGTGGCTCAGTGGTTAAGAATCCACCTGCAATGCAGGAGTTGCAGGAGCCATAGGTTTAATCCCTGGGTCAGGAAGGTCCCCTGGAGGAGGGCATGGCAACCCACTCCAGTATCCTTGCCTGGAGAATCCCATGGACAGACGAGCCTGGCGAGGTATAGGTCACAGAGAGTCGGACCCGACTGAAGGGACTGGGCATGCACGCATGCATACCGTGAGATAATCAAGTGTCCTGAGAAACAAGGACAGAAACAAGAACTCCCAGAACTCTATGTGTTAATGTGGGACTATGGTCCAGTGTATTTAATGGGAAAAAAAAAATTCTAAAATATTTTTAGTAAGATTTCAAAATACTTTTTAAATTCATTGAAAATACTTTTTTAATGACTCGAAAGGTCTGGGTGTATATACACTGGTCTGTTAACAAGGGTTACATTTGAGCAGTGAGATATTTTGGTGGGGAAACTGAACTGAAGACCTGATGAAGAGAGCCTTTTATGTTTTGTTTGAAATTTTTATTAGAGTATATTTATGTCTTATGTAATTAAATATGAAAAAAGGAGACATCCTGGAGTTTAAAGATTGTAAAAATGAAATATCAAGTTAGTAAGTCCTTTGGTGTGGTTTCTATGTATGCCAGGTATTACATTAGGCTGTAGGAATAAATATAGAAGTGAACAAGCTTAGTTTCTGATTTGGGGAACTTTGAACTGAGTGTGAAGAATGCCTACAATTAAGAGGAGAAATATTGAGGGGGAGTCAAAGGAAGTGAGAGGATGTGAGAGAGACAGACTCAGTGAGAAAGTCTGAAGGGGCTGTTGGCATAGAAGGTCCGAGAGTGTGGTGAATGGAGGCCAGAGCAGGGAGAGCTTCAGGAAGAGGAGATGCGCTCTACACGGTCAGAGCATCAGCGGGCTGCATGGAAACTGGGAAGAAGCTGTTTGATTTGGGTGTAAGAAGCCCTCTCCGTTCTGGAAGCCCACCAGCTTCATTCTTTTAGGGTCTGTGCTGCTTGCTTTTCTCTGCCTGGTATTCTCTGTCTGCAGATGGTCACACAGCTAGCTTATCACTAGCGTCTCACCTCAGTGCGCCTCCTCTCTGTGAGGTCTGCTCTTACCAGCAGCTGCGGGTAGCCTCCTCCTCCGTCACTCCCCTCACTCTCCCCCGCAGCAGAGACTGACGTGGCGCCCGCTGCGCCAGGCACCAGCGCCGAGTAGTGAGCACCGCGGCAGGCCTGCCCCCGCGGCGCTTCTGCTCTGTCGCATCGCGTCACCTCCGTGCTAGTGTGCTTCGGGGCCTGACGCTTCTCCTTCTCTGTTTGCTTATTGGCTTTCCCTGTAAATGAACCCAAGAGCCTTGCTTTCCTTACCCATCACCGTTTTTTCCGCATCTGCAGCACCCAGAGCAGCTCCTGGCACATAATCCTTGTTTGATTAGTATTTGCTGGGAGAACGCTTTGAATAAACAGTAGGGATGGAAGATGTGTTGCCTTACCAACAGACTCATACTGAATGGGAGGCTGCAGAGTGCGCAGATGCACACAGGGTTATGAGAACATTTACGCTTACTCCTTGGAAGGAAGGTTATGACCAACCTAGACAGCATATTGAAAAGCAGAGACATTACTTTGCCAACAAAGGTCCACCTAGTCAAGGCTGTGGTTTTTTCAGTAGTCAAGTATGGATGTGACAGTTGGACTGTGAAGAAAGCTGAGCGCGAAGAATTGATGCTTTTGAACTGCAAGGAGATCCAACCAGTCCATTCTAAAGGAGATCGGCCCTGGGATTTCTTTTGAAGGACTGATGCTAAAGCTAAAATTCCAGTACTTTGGCCACCTCATGCGAAGAGTTGACTCATTGGAAAAGACTCTGATGCTGGGAGGGATTGGGGGCAGGAGGAAAAGGGGACGACAGAGGATGAGATGGCTGGATGACGTCACCGACTCATGGACGGACGTGAGTTTGAGCGAACTCTGGGAGTTGGTGACGGACAGGGAAGCCTGGCGTGCTGCAACTCATGGGGTCGCAAAGGGTCGGACACGACTGAGCGACTGAACTGAACTGAACTGAGTGGCAAATAAGGGTGGTAACGTGAAAGCTGGGTAGGAAACAGGTTTTGTGTGAGGTGATTTGTATCATATAAAGGAGACTGAGCTTGTTTCCAATGGAAACAATGAGAACAGTGACAGACTATTTTCTTGGGCTCCAGAATCACTGCAGATGGTGACTGCAGTCATGAAATGAAAAGACGCTTGCTCCTTGGAAGGAAAGCTATGACCAACCTAGACAGCATATTAAAAAGCAGAGATATTGTCTTGTTGACAAAGGCCCATCTAGTCAAGGCTGTGGTTTTTCCAATAGTCATGTATAGATGTGAGAGTTGGACTATAAAGAAAGCTGAGCACCAAAGAATTGATGCTTTTGAACTGTGGTGTTGACGAAGACTCTTGAGAGTTCCTTGGACTACAAGGAGATCCAACCAGTCCATCCTAAAGGAGATCAACACTGAATATTCAGTGGAAGGACTGATGCTGAAGCTGAAACTCCAATACTTTGGCCACCTGATGCGAAGAACTGATTCATCTGAAAAGACCCTGATTCTGGGAAAGATTGAAGGCAGGAGGAGAAAGGGACGACAGAGGATGAGCTGGTTGGATGATATCACTCACTTGATGGACATGAGTTTGAGCAAGCTCCAGGAGTTGGTGATGGACAGGGAAGCCTGGCATGCTGCGGTCCATAGGGTTGTGAACAGTTGGACACAACTGAGCGACTGAACTAAACTGAGAGTGTTGAACGTAGATTCCAGTGACAGGGAAATCGTCTGGTGCACTGGCTTGTTGCCATTGCCTGGGCCACATCTGGCATGTAGCAAGTGTGTAGTGAATGTCTGTTGAGTCGAGACTGTTTTTATTTATTTTTATCTTTTGGCCATACCACAGGTGGCATGTGGGATCTTAGTTCCCCAACCAGGGATCAAACCCATGCCCTTTGCATTGGCAGCTTGGAGTCCTAACCACTGGACCATCAGGGAAGTTCCAAATAGTGACTTTTTCTAAACTTAAGGGGAAGAACCAGGAGAGAGAAAGGTTGAGGATCTCAGAACACAGGGAGAGGAGATGGGGGAACATTATGCCCGAGCATGAGTCCCTTAGCTGACCTTTGAAGAAAGGAAGGGAGAGAGGGAGAGGCAGAGAAAAGTGGAGGAGGAGGGAAGGACTGATGGGGAATTTCTCGCTGAATAGTCTTCAGTTTCTTAGTATGTAGGAAGTGTCATCTCCTGCAGGGCAAGAAAAGTTTGGCATCTTGAGGAGAGTGGCTCCTCCTGACCAGAGAGAGCCGCACCAGGGCACCGTCCAGGGGAGCAGTAACGGCTTAGCCTCCGATGACCGATCAGAACAGCCCCTGGTGCATGTGCTTATATGTCGATCTTATGTCGAGGCGTCTCTTGTAGAAAGCATTTATTCATTTGTTTCCAATTAGTATATCGAAAATTTGGAAAAATGTACTAAGCTTGAAATACTGAATCTCAGCCATAATCTAATCGGGAAGATTGAGAAGGTGGACAAGCTGTTGAAGCTGCGTGAACTCAACCTATCATATAACAAAATCTGGTGAGTAAATACTTCTCTGGGTGGCACTGCAGGGTCCATCTTTGTTAATGCAGTAGAGTCACACTGCCCATGTTCCTGAAAGAGTCCTTTGAAAGAGCACAGCCCTTGGTTATCCGTTTGCAGTCTAGCCCTTCACGTAGGACAATTGTCATATTTTGGCATTTCTAAAGTACAGAATAATACCTAGTATTACCAAAGAAGGAGAGACACTTTTTGATTGCCAAATCTTGTCTTAGTTTTGTTTCTGACAGGATGTTTTCCCAGCTGCAGTCTCTGATGAACTGCCTTCCTCATTAAGGAAGTTGGCATGAAGCAGAATGTTTTAACCCTGTCGTTTTGATCCTAAAGATATTTCGACCTGTTTTGAGCCTATGTATTTTATCCTGATGTTCTTTGCTCATTTCTGTAAAAAATATGCCCTCAGTCTTGTTTCTACTTCATAATATATATTACTTACTCTGAGAAATAAACATAATAAAACTGACAGAGGCTAAAAATACACATAGAAGCCAAAAATACACATAGAAAACTTGTTTTAGGCAAAATGATGCAGTTATCAAGTGTTGAAAATCTTTACGTCTGTATATTTTCCCTTCACATAAGACTTAGTATATTTAATGTCCAAAGAACAAAACAACCTAACTGTAGCAGAAGCTCTAATATGGAAAAAATGAAATGGGAAAATATGATTAATGAATTAAATCCTTAATGTAAAGTTTGTATAAAAAAATTGATCCTAATGAAAATATTTTCAATAGAATAAAACTGTAAGTTTGCCAAGTATAGAGAATTGACAAAGGAATTAAATTGGAATCAGGAAAATATTTCATCAGTGAAAATTCACCAATGCAGGTGATAAATGTTTTATTAAATATTGATTGCTAAGTCACTTCAGTCGTGTCTGACTCTGCNTGAAAATATTTTCAATAGAATAAAACTGTAAGTTTGCCAAGTATAGAGAATTGACAAAGGAATTAAATTGGAATCAGGAAAATATTTCATCAGTGAAAATTCACCAATGCAGGTGATAAATGTTTTATTAAATATTGATTGCTAAGTCACTTCAGTCGTGTCTGACTCTGCGCGACCCCATAGACGGCAGCCCACCAGGCTCCCCGTCCCTGGGATTCCCCAGGCAAGAACACTGGAGTGGTTGCCATTTCCTTCTCCAGTGCATGAAAGTGAAAAGTGAAACGGAAGTCGTTCAGTCGTGTCCGACTCTTCGCAACCCCATGGACCATAGCCTACCAGGCTCCTCTGTCCATGGGATTTTCCAGGCAAGAGTACTGGAGTGGGGTGCCATCGCCTTCTCCAAAATATTGATTAAAACATCTTTATTCATAAATACAGTATCATTCTGGGGCTCCACCCGCTCAAAATGGCAGCGTGTCTCCGAGCTGACATAGCTAATCTTTTGGCGGCGACTTAAGGTGGTAACTGAGGGTCCCTTCTCGTGCAGGGCTAGAAGCCTGGAGAAGGCTGCGTAGCACCGGGTGTGCTGTTGAGCCCTGCAGCTCTGCCCTTGCTCTCCACTGGTAGTCTTCACAGGGCTCAGTGAGACTTTCCCAGGCAGCCTCTTCTTTTCTGTGTTGTGGGATCCTAAAGGCTGATAGTAAGATAGTTGGGATTCCTGGACACTTACAGTAATGGAGAGTTTACTGAAGCTGTTCTGGTAAATTTGTTTTTAGCCAGTATTTTTAAATTCTCACTTGTAAATTATAGTTATGAAAAGCAACTCTACATAAAACCAAGCCTGTTTATTTTTAAAATACAATGAAGGGACACTATTATTGTACTTACTCAGTTTGATTTTACCCTTTGGTTTCTAGCAAAATTGAAGGCATAGAAAATTTGCACAATCTACAAAAACTGAACCTTGCAGGAAATGAAATTGAGCATATTCCAGTGTGGTTAGGGAAGAAGTTAAAGTGTTTGCGAGCCCTCAATCTGAAAGCCAACAAGATATCATCGGTAAGTTATTCGAAGAAGCAAGAATATTTAAATTTTTTGGACTTGTTGAGGTAAAAAGATTAAAATCTAAGTGGTTTTTTTTTTTTTAATGGGACTCCTGATGTCCTTGAGCAAACATCAAATTCAGACATGACTTAGTATTCTCTGTGGTAATTAAATACACAGACCTGGTTTTGCATGATTACCTGGTAACTGAGAGTTGATTTCATAGCATTTTCCTATCTTCTTACGGAGACAGTGCAGGGGTTATTTTTATAAATCTGTGAATTAGGCACCATTTTTTAATTCCCATTTTTAAGTAAAGTCTCGGAGAGGTTAACTCTCTTATCCAAAGTCATTCAGCTTGTGCCAGAATCCATGTCACTGCATGCCTGGAACCGAGTTCTTTTTTTTTTTAATTTATGAATTAATCTGAATTAACCTTGATTATAGTATTAAGTGTTATAGGAAGCGTTAATCACTAGCTTTTTGAGGTAAAGCAACGTTATCATGGTTCACATAAGCTGATGGTGACATGTATTTTTCTCTGTCATAAAATATATGAGTATATTTTATAATTTTCTTGTAACATTTATAGTTAGATATTCAATAAGCATTGCAAAGTGAAGCCATTAATTTATTTAAATCTGTATTAAAATGGAAACAATCCTCCTATAATTTAAAGAACTTAAGCCTTAGACTAGATAATAAAAGAGGTGACTTCCAGTAAGGGTCTAGATTTGCCTTCTGTGATCTTTGGATAAATTTTCATCTGTCTAAAACTCACTGTTTAAACTGGAAAAAGTTTATCCCCTGCCTTCTTTATGGAAGTGGTATAGGGCTCAGATGAAATGATAAAATGTGAAAATGAAAACTTTAAGGAATATAGCCTTAGAGTTATTTAGTATTTTAAGCTTTTACCAGTGTAAGGCAGTAATAATAAATAACTTTTGTTTAATGCTACGCAGTGTCTCTACTTTCCTGTTTCATCTTTATGAAGGTCTGATAAGGTGACTCTGTGGCTGCCCAAAAGACTCAGAGCCAAGCCCCACACCATGTTACACAGCGTCACCTTGGAGATCTTGGAGTTTAGCGGGTGATGGGCGGAGGTAGCCATGAATTCATCTAATACTGCCACACATGTTCCTCAAGTAGTCGATCCCTAGTTAGTACTGTTAACTGTCAGGAAGCTCATCCAATAAATGGTTGTCTATTATTATTTCTAGTTTTGTGCACTCGCTCGTCTCAGTTTGTATTTGAATTGGGTTCGACAAGAGCATCCATTTGGGGAGATTTGTTTGCACTGGCTATTAGTAGTATTTCTCAACCTTTTAAAATCCCTCTCTGGATAAATGTAAAAATCTCACTTCAGAACTGTGAATGTCGCCATGTATCCTTATTTCTTTTAATTATCAACTATAACAGTTGTCTGAAGATTTACAAAATTTCTCTTTTATAGCCATTTATATTTTTGATTTGTTCATTCAGTGTAATGAAAAGATAATAGGATTAGAGTTACCCAGTCTTAAATTCAAATCCTATTTCACTCACATATACTCTCTGAGCTTCAAGCAAGTCACCTAAACTCTTTGAACCTCAGTTTCATGATCTATAAAATTCAGATGATATGTCATAGGCTTCTGTGAGGAGTCACAGATGACATGGCATGTGGAAAATGCCAGATATTGCTCTTGATACATTCTGAATCCTCAAATATTCCTCTCTGTCCCTCTCTTCAAACCACCATTGGTTAATGGGTTTCATGAATAGGTTCCTTGTCATGATAATAGCAATTTCCTTGACTTATTACTTCCCTTAGGTATGTTTAAGATGTTTAAATTCAATTATGCCAATAATAATATTGCATATCATTTTAGCTCCAAGATGTAAGCAAATTGAAACCACTTCAAGATTTGACTTCTCTGATCCTAGCTGAAAATCCAGTTGTGACCCTTCCCCATTACCTTCAGTTCACCATTTTTCACCTCCGATCACTGGAAAGTTTGGAAGGTCAACCAGTAACCACTCAGGACAGGCAAGAAGCTTTTGAGAGATTCAGTTTAGGTAAGGTGACATATATTTTAAAAAACTAAATTTGGATGGGAGAGGAATTTATTTTCAGAAACGATTCAGGAAAGATATATTTGTTACTAACTTTATAATGCTATTAAAATTCGCATAGCAAATGGCACCACAGACCAGTGAACTCAGTGAATGCTCATCAGGTGTGTGCTGTGAGCCAGGCTCTGTATGTGGCACTGAAGATAGGGCTCAGTTCAGTTCCGTTCAGGCGCCCAGTCGTGTCCGAGTCTTTGCGACCCCTTGAACCGCAGCACACCAGGCCTCCCTGCCCGTCACCAACTCCCGGAGTTCACTCAGACTCACGCCCATCGAGTCAGTGGTGCCATCCAGCCGCCTCATGCTCGGTCGTCCCCTTCTCCTCCTGCCCCCAGCTAGCAAGATGTAAGGCACTGGCCTTCGTGCAGCTTCTGTTTCAGTGGAAAAGACAGACAAAAAGCAGCTAAAGCCAGACAAAGCAACAGAGCTGAACCCTTTTTTTGGAAAGTGGTGTAAAGGAATGACTCTGAGGAAATGACATATAAGCTGAAGGCAAAGGCAGGAGAGGATGAGAGAGAGGGAAAAGCGTGTATTTTGCCGTTGGGAAGATGCTGGTGAGCTAAGAGACAGAAGGAAGGCCGATCGGACAGGAGGACAGCTCGAGTTAAAGCCTGGAGCGGCGGGAGCGAGAAGGCACAGGCCTGGGCTGTGGGCGTGCTCCAGGTGCGGCAGGAGGCACAGACAGCATTTATGCGGCTGTTATATGCTAAGAAGGTTACTTTTGAAGCAGGATGGAGAATGACTTAAAGCTGGCAAAATGGTGATAGAGGGGCATGCTGGAAGGCTATTGGCTTAGGAATGTTGGTGGCCTGTATTTCGAGGACATATGTGGAACGGACAGATCCACTTTGGAAGTGGAATCAGCAGCACTTTGTAACGGATTAGATAATCCTCAAGCTTCTGGCTTAAGCAAGAGGTTTGCTGGTAATATTGTTTCGAAAATGGGAGAACTTAGAACTCTGAGTTTGAATGTCTGTGAGGCAGCCAAGAAGAGAATCAGAAATGTGTGTCTGGGTTTCAAAGAGATCTGTCCTAGAGTTGTAATTTTGGGAGTCATCAGCATAAAAATGATACTTAATTCCACCTGAATCAACTAGCTCTCTCAGGCAGCCGTTGGGGAGAGCAAAAAGGGGACCCAGTTAAGAAAACAGAGAGGCCATCAAGGGAGGAGAAAACCAGGAAATAGTGGGTTGCAAAAGCCTGAAGTTTTCAGAAGCGGAAGTGGTCAACTATTTTGAATGTCACTGAGATGTGAAGAAGAAAGATGAGCACAGAGAAGAGCTTTAGACTGGCAACATAATGACGGGCTTGACAAGAGGAGTTAACGGGTGACTGGAACAAATGCTAGCTTATAGATCGAAGAATGAACGGGAGGAAGACATTTGGAGAAGGATTTGAAATTTCCTCCCACAGTTTCTCTCCCCTCGTACCTAATAAGTGAGTTTTAAGAAGTTAAAAAAATTTGCCAATCACTTCCACACCAGGAAATTGTCAGAAGCATCAAAGCTGGACATCAAAGAAGCAGAATATTCAAGAGCGAAGTGGAGAGACAAATCATGGCTTAGTTTCTTTGGTCCTTGGGAGGACAAGGAGGTGAGACCAGAGAAGAATAAAGAGTGTCTCTTGCTAAGCGGGCTGGGACACTTTCTCCATCAGCAGGAAGAGAAGATGTGTGTAGGTGTTAGTGTTGTTGCTTTGGTGGTAAGAAAATGAGGAGTTTCTACTGGTGGGATCTGTCTTGTTAATAAAGTATGAGATCATCAACTGAAAAAAGAAAATAGAAGGCGTATGGGAGTTTTGAAGGGAAGAGGAAGGTATGAAGTAGCCTAACACCCTAGTGATGTGATAGTTACAGGCTGTGAACCTGTATGTCCAACCATTTGAAACTGATGTTAGTCCTTGTTTATTGGTAAAAGCAGCCGTTTCATGTGGTTTGATCCAACACTTGAGAAATGTGGTAAATTTCTATTAGTTCGGGATCCCCTAACTCAACATTTGTTTCCCAGAAGGTGATGTTTTGGAATCATTAAAAACATAAATGATGCAAAGAGAAGTCATGTTGGGGGAAGTGTTTAAAGCACTTACGATTCATTCGCAACTTTGAAAGTTAATTAGGAGCTTTTAGTGATGCTGAGCTCTTGGGATCCAGTGGTAACACAGACAGATGCAGTTTCTGCTTCCATAAAACTTCGGTGGGGAAGGCAGACGCCAGCTCCCCCTCTGACGAGGGCCATGGCAGAGGTGCAGGGTGGCACCGTAGCATTCCTGAGAAGCAGCTTATCTGGGGAGGGTAGAGTCAGGGCTGGCTTCTCATAGTGTTTTATATTAAAAAACCAAACCTGGAAGATGCAAAATAGGCCAGTAGGAGATAGAGGAAGACAGTTGCCGGCGGAAGGTGTGAATAAAAGCCTGCAGATGAGAACAGGCATCAGAAAACTGAAGAAGTGGAATCATTTCAGAAATGTGTGCTTGAAAACGGGACTGGAGAGGGGATTTGGACCAAATCATGAAAAGCCTTGTCAGTTCTTGATGAAAACCTTTTGGATCCTATCCTAAGCATCATAGGAAGCCTTAGAAGGATTCTTAAGATGTCTGCCCTGGTAGCTCAGCTGGTAAAGAATCCGCCTGCCATGCAGGATAACATGGTATTTTATTTTGTAAGCATGCTTGCAGCATCCTTTAAAGTGTGATCACTAATATCAAATAAAATTTTGCATGTTTTTTCTAAGAGACTTGGAAAAAGCTGCCTCATTTATCAACACACTAATTGAATTAAGTGCTTGGAATTAAAATACTATCTTTTAAAGTCGTTATCCAGATGATTATGCCTTCCTTCCTCTTAGTATAAATCACTTTCTAGCTCAAAATAGTCTTTTTTTTCCCTAAACCATAGTGAAAAATTTAAAAAGTAGAATTGTATTTTTACTATTCTAAGACTTCTTTTGCTGTTATTTAGGAAATAGTCCTGCCTTTCTTCAAATAGAAAATATAATGATTCATAAACTGTTCAATTTTTACTGGTAGAAGAAGTAGAAAGACTGGAAAGAGACCTGGAGAAGAAGATGATGGAAACTGAAGAGCTGAAAAGCAAACAAGCACAGTTCCTTGAAGAAATTAAAAATCAAGATAAGTTGAACAGGTCATTAAAAGAGGAGGCTATGCTACAGAAACAGAGCTGTGAGGAGCTCGAGAGTAACCTCAACACGAGAAATGAACTGGTGAGTCCGAATTTTACATTGCCATGACTGTATCCCCTTGAAATAGAAAATTCTCTGTTCTTAGGTCTGAAGACACAACTTCCGGCCGTAGAATGGGGAGGATGTGGTTTAACGGAAATAGTGTGCTGCAGTTTTGACGTGTTGCAGTTGACTGCTCAGTGCATGGTATGGCTGCCCAAAAGATGCACGCTGTCTGGGGCTGTGCCCGAAGCCTGCAGATAGTCAGAGGGCTGCTTCATGGAAGAGGGGCTGGAGTTACTGATGAAGCTCCCAAGAGATAAAATTAAATGGCAAATAGTATTATAGGGAAGCAGTTTTTCATTTAGTAATGAAGAGGAAATCTAATAGCTGTCTTGAGATAAAATGTAGTGACTCTGGATTGTGTTTGCTCTCACTAAAACAGGCATGTACTCAGGGTTTAAGAAAAAGATTTTTAAAAAAATTAGGGAGATGACTAAATCGCCTTAAAAGACTTCTTCGACCTAGAGAATCTTATCCTGTAAAATTATTAGGCTACTTTCCATGAAGGAAAAAATAGCTGTTAGTACTTTTTTTTTTTTCATTTGACAATTCTTTCTCTGATCTAAGCATAACTTTAAAGAACTGTATTTCTCATATAATTAATAGAATCCTTTATACAGTTAAATTTTTTTTTTGATGTCCCTCTTTCAAAATTGGCATTCTGGCTTAATTACTTGATTTGTTGACAAGAATTCTGCCTAAACACTTGCATTTTTAAACAAGGGGGGAAAAGCGTTCCCTTCTCTGTGTGGAGAAAGAAATTGTTGCTTGAAGTCAACACGCCTCTTTCCTGAGCACTTCTTTATCAGTGGGGGACATGGTAAAAGTCAGAACAGCTTCCCCAGCTCTGTTAGCCAAATATTCATAACATTTGTGGCTTTCTTCATATGCCTTTTATTTGAAGGTAGTTTTCAAATATGCCTACCGTATTCTGAAGGCATATTGTGTATGATGTTAATAATACAGTGGTTATCAATGGTCTTATACATACATCTGTTGTAATCCTTTCCAGAATAGAATGGATTGATGAGTAATTAAATCATTGGAGACTTATAACAGTCAGTTTTATTTTAGCAGTGAACTCTTTGTGCCATTACTTAATGTTTGTATTTAAAATACAAAAAACAGTACTTAAAATAAAAACAGTACTTACTGTGGTAAATTTTTGGTATCACATTACATTTGTGGAACATTTAATAAATTTTCCTGAGTTACTGATCTTTTTCGGCAATATAAAATTCACTTTTATTACTGAGATAAAGGAAGATTATAATTTCCATATGCTGAGATTTTTCCATGCATGTTAGTCAACCTGTTGAAAACCTTGGCCAAGTATTGTATTGTATTTATTTATTTATTTTATTTTATTTTTTTTTAATCTTGCAAATATTTATTTCAAAAAGATACATAAAATCCCTTTTAAGAACAGAATGAGTCACTGTAACTTATAAAGGCATGACCAAAGTGTGAGAAAAGTACATACACACTCAGGAGCAAATGCCAGGTCTTGAATACTATGCTGCTGCTGCTATGAATACTGTGAATACTATAGTCATGGCTTAATATAAAAAACTATTAAAGCTTTGTTTACCATCTTCTAGAAGTCTCCTTCTCTTCCCACCTCAAACAAAAACAACAAACAATTATGTTACCATACATAGTCTATCATATCAAAAAGGAAGAAGAAATATTGCACTGAAATATTTGTTCAAGATTTGGCTTAAATGGAACTCAGAACTGAGTTCCATTTTGTCATTAATATCAAAGGTTTACAGCAAAAATGGTAAATGATAATTAAACTGATCAGTGCAGAAAAGAATGATTAAACAGAATGGCATTTAAGCAAAAAAGAATATTGAAGGATAATTGCTTTACGTATTGCGTTGGTTTCTGCCAAGCATCAACATGAATCAGCCTTGGGTTTACCCATGTCCCCTCCCATTTGTATTTTATAATCGTGTGCTATCCCAAAATTATGAGTTCTTACAGTTACCTAGTTTTCTCTTTTGTTTGTTTATAATGTTGATATGTTTGTGCTATAAATAAATGTTTTCTAAATCAACAGTTTTTGCTGTTTCTTTTCTGTAACTATTTTTGGTTAGAAGGCAGACTGTGCTGTTCTTTAAGTCTTTATGTTATTTTTATCATTAACTATTTAAAACACATTATATACAAAGTGAATATGTTTATTAGAACAAATTCAGACACTACAGATGTATACCGTGGAAAACGAAGATGTCATTCTTTGCTGCCCCGTCTTTGGAGGTTAATATGCATCCATTTTGTTTTCTGTGCTTATGCAATATGTATTGATTACACAGGTAATTGAATATGTACACATATATATACCTTTGAATATTTTCTGATTTAAAAAGGATCTTACTGTATATTTTAAAAAATTATGCCTCTTATTTTTTATAAAACAGTATATCATTGGACAGCTCTCCAAGTTAAAAACTACATACACATGTGCATGGGTGCACACATATAAGCACACACAGAGAAGTTCTTTTTCTTTTCAAAGTCTGTATTGTGTTCCGTTATATGGATTTTCTGTAATTTAAGCAACTGAATATTTAGGTTGCTGCCACTTTTTTGTTATTAAGAACAGAACTACAGATAAAATCTTACTTAAAAAAAACCTTTATGCCTTATACATTCATACTAGTAATTGCTTAGCATAATCACTGTAAGTTTAAAATTTTTAAATTTTGATATATATTAATGCACCCCTCAAAAAGCTTATAATTGCTTCACACTTCTATAGGAATGGGTGAAGGAACCCAGTCCTTCAGTTGATATTATTTTGAACTTGTAAATAGGGTAGAAAAAAATAGAATCTCACTGCTTTAATTTCACAGTGTTTTTAGTTATTGAAGTTCTGAATATATGTTTATTAGCTATTTTGTATTTCTTCTTTAAATTCATCTTGTTTTACTTGTTATTTTATGCTTCCAAAGAACTGTTCTGTGTTTAAAAAAATAATTCTGTTCTATGTTTAAAAAAAATAATTCTGTGTCTTATTTTAAGAACCTACATTTGAAAAACATTTTCCATTATCTTATGCAGACTGTCTGGTGGTAATATCATCTATGGTTGTAAAATATTCTAGTTTCATAAAGTAATTCCTCATGTAGTATGCAAATTAACTTCTAAATGAAACATCATAGCATTGAAGGAAAACTTTTGGTGGTTATTTAACCTGTAATGGTCCTTCTCTCCTGCCACCAACAGATAATTCACTTTAATGTTAATATTTCTCATTGTTTTTTCAAATTATTTAAGTCACTTAACTCTTGTTCTTGTTTCCTCAGTTTTAAAGTAAGGACTATTTACCCTCAACTAAGTGAGGTTATGAATCTGAAAATGCTTTAAAATGAACCAAATTAAGTAATATGGTAGTAAATTTGAAACTCATAGGTAGAATGATGATGAAATGCATCCATATAAAATAATACAGGTGTTAATAAACATATTATTCCTAAGGTAAGTTGTCAGTAAAGAGCAACTTATGTTGCCACAGCCTCAATGTCTAGAATTCTCCAGGTGATGCTGTCTGTCTGCTTCTTTCTCCTTTTAGCCCTTGCCCTTGTCTCGGTTTCTTGCAGACCCTTGTCTGCCGATTCTTTATTCTTCCTTAAAGGTAGTTTGTTCAGGGCTGAACTGTACATGGTTTTGCATGATAACGTGTGTTAGTATACTTAACGTCCATTTCAAGTTTTGAAACTGGCTTGCCTTTTGAGAAGTGTGCTTGTGTGTGTACATATTTTTTTTTAATGAATGTGTACATAGGAGAGTGAATATGAATGTGGGGAAAAGAATTTGCATTATTTTTCCTATTGGTAAATATATTAAGTTCAGTCAACTCTTGATTATCCACAACTAATACTGTGATTAGCCTGCTTTCCAGGGCCTTAGACTCCCACTTTGTTCTCATTTATGCATTTCTTCAATGGACATTTATTGAGTGCTTGCTGTATGCTAAGCCTACTGCTGTAAAAGACGCAAAGCACAGAGTATTTATTGGTAAAGTTGACCCTTGAACAACATGGGGGTTAACCCATGTAAAACTTTTAGTTGACCCTCAGTATCCTTAGTTTCTTGGTATCCATGGATTCAACCAACCACGAACCATCTAGTACTACAGTAAATACTATTGGAAAATATGTGTAAGTGGACCTGCTCAGTCAAACCCACATTGTTCAAAGGTCAGACTGTATTTGCCTGCAGAGGCCAATTCATGTAGCCTTCATGGTCCAGTCACATTTGTTTTTCCCCACTGCCACCAAAGAAGGCAGTGGCAACCCACTGCAGTACTCTTGCCTGGAAAACCCCATGGACAGAGGAGCCTAGTAGGCTACAGTTTATGGGGTCGCAAAGAGTCAGACATGACTGGGCAACCGAGCACGCACTGCCGCTGACCTTTGAGAAGAAGGGCCCGAGAGTCAGTGACACTGTGGGTTGTGAGTTGCTTTTTTGAGACTCAGGGACTCGTGAGCATTGGTGAAAGCATCTGTGTGGGTAATGTCCCGCAGCAGGACATGGAAGGCGGTGTAGAATAACAGAGTGTTAGATTTGAAATCAGGAGACTTGGAATTGAGCTCTGCCTCTTCCACTACCAACTGTTCCACTGGGCAACTTATTTAACCTCGCTGGGCAGCTCTTGTCATCTCATTGGGTGGTTGTGAAGATTTAGGGAGATGGCACGTGCCAGATGCTTAGCACAGAGTCTTGCATCCCGTGAGTTCTCAGTCAGGATCGCCTGTTATCCACGTTAGCCTCGCTTCCGCTCGGGTTGATAGTCAGGAGGTGACTGAAAGCTAAATTATGCACGACTTTGGTTTTGTGGGCCTTATAAAATGCTTTGTTTATGTTTACTCTCTTCAGCTTGCATTTTCGTATTAAAGTCGTTTTGCATGCATATTTTTTGTCTAGTATCTACTGTTGGCTGCTCGGGGCAATGAAAAAGCAGAAATCACTTAGTGGACCTTTGAAATGAATCAAGAATTGGTTTAGTAGAAAGGGAGCTGGTACTGGTAGTTAATAAAATATTTAATTTTTACCACTAATTATTTAACATCTGGCAAGTCAGTTAACCAATCTGGGATTCAGTTTCTTTTTTTAATTTATTTATTTTAAATGAAGCAAAAATGAATATTTTTAATGATAAAAGGTACAATTCACAAAGAAGATATAAACCATTGGACACCTTAACAACAAAGAAACAAAGATAAAAGCAAAAGTCAGAAGAAATATAAGGGAAAAGAAAAAATACATAATCATATTGATATATTTCTCTGAAAATATTTTATCAAGTGCAGAAAAAATGAGTATTTAAGTGATGTCATTAATAATTTGAATATAATAGATTTATATTTAATCTATATTAATCATATCCTACACAAATATATTAAAAATTTTTTATCTCATGCATTGTTATTAGATGTCCATAGGACATGTAGAAAAACTGGCGAAAGATAAGCATTACTAAATTTCAAAAAGTAGAAATCTTTTTTGTGTGTGATTCAGTTATACATGTATGTATGTGTTATTTTAAAATTTTTTTTCCATTATAGGTTATTACGAGGTATTGACCATAGTTCCCTGTGCTATATAGTAAACCTTTGCTGCTTGTTGCATATTGTTTTAAATTAGAAATCTAGCTTCTATTCATACTGTCAAACATGTGGAATCAAAATGTTACCAATGTTTTAGTTAGGCAAGAATTCATATGTTTTCTAAAATATATATATATTTTCTAAAATATATATATTTATATATGTGTGTGTACAAAAGCTTTTCTGCTATGCTTGATAAAGTCTTAAGAACATCAAAAAAAAAAGAGATGGAGAAATTGAAAAACATAAATGAAATGGAAGCACTGAATATGAAATAGAAAAAGTGGAACAAACCAGATAAAAGTAAAAGATCCTCATATAGTCCAGTTGTTTTTAAACATGGCTGCTCATTAGAAACAAATCTGGAGCTCTGGCAAAAAAAAAAAACAAAAAACAATACTTGGGCATTTGTAGTTTATTTATAAATTCAGAAGCTTAGATGATTTGTTTTCTTTTAGCTCCTAAAATTTCCAAGAATAACTAAAAAGTTGTAATATGGATTACTTTATTAAAAATTTAATATCACATATTTGGTTCTGATTGAGCTTATTTACATCCCTCATCCTCTATTACAAAAATAATGTTCTGAACAGTTAAAACCAAGATGTTGTTAGCCAAAATAAGATAGCAAGGGCAGCAACCAGTTAAAACCGATTTCCCGTTTCCATCCTTCTCACCCCTTCTGATTTCTCTGTAATTAGTCTCCAAGATCATGCCTATCCATGGAGCTGTCGTAAATTAAGCAAATTAGTACCAATTATTGGAAAAATCAGGAAGCAGATACTCGGTAGACTAGTTACTTAAAAATAATTGATAAGAATTATTTTCACATTTGGATAAAACAAATTTAAATGATTTTTTTAAAAACTTCTCATTATTTCCTAAAATAACATAATAAACTTCAAAGGTCTCTTATGTGATCTCTAATGAAATGATAATTTTGTATTTCAATTTTTATAACACTTTAGAATTAAGATAAAGTGCTCTTAATGTTCTATCTTCTGTGGGATTTTTTGAAATCTAATAATCAGTTATGATTAGAACTAGCCACACCAGTCTACCTTTATACTAACTTATTGAATCTGTGTGTTATTTCTTATCAAATTGGGCCAACAGCTAAGACAGAAGACCATGGAACTAACGCGAGCATGTCAAAAACAGTATGAACTGGAACAGGAGTTGGCTTTTTATAAAATCGATGCTAAATTTGAGCCACTGAATTATTATCCCTCAGAGGTGAGTCATTTTAATTTTGTAGTAATCCAAATTAAAGACAGGATAGAAGGGGCAGGGGAGGGCAGGGTAGTGGTGATGTTTTAAAAAGTTTTATTGTTAATCACATTCTTGTTATGAGGATATCAGCAGAGTAAGTGTGTTTTGGGTCAATCTGTGAATGATCTAGCTCCGTGAGACGGAGCAGTGTCCGTAAGAGTTTAAAAGCCCCAAAAGGACATTTGCCCACATCCATATTTGTAACCCGGAGCAACCTTCTAATCCGCAGTTATCTCACTCAAAAGTGTAGTTTGATCAGCTTCCTTAAATCCAAACTCCCAGGAAAGCTGCACTGCCTGCTTCGGTGTCCCTGGCGTAGTCGTATGCCTGTATTGTCTGTTCAGGAGCCACTGGCTTCAGTATTCCTCAGTCATTATTCATACAGATGCCATCACCGTCACTGTGATGGAAAGCCCTTTAACTTCCAAGATCCAGTGATTCCAATCAATATCATATATCATTTAGTAGAAATTCAGTAATTAAAATTTATCAGACTGAGATTTTACTTATATGCCAGCCAAGAAACCAAAATACAGCACCTAGACTTCTGATTTGAGATACTCAGCTGTACTTAAAAAAGCACATATCTGTAGGCACTTCCATAATCAATCAATCCAGCTCACTCTTCAGAGACAGGAAGAAGAATCTTTTTGAGACCTTGTTTTGGTTCTAGTTCCTTTTTAGTATTAAGAATAAGACACAAGAATTCCGTATATAATCATGTGTATATTTTAACCTCTGCATATGTGAGATTAGTATTTAGGCAGCTCTGTGCTATATGCTTCACTAATAAAACGAAAACGCCCTCGACTGCATAGCAGTTACTTACTGAAGCATAAGCTCTGCTTGTTTTGTTTTTAGTATGTTGATGTTGACAAAGCCCCAGATGAAAGCCCTTACATTGGCAAGTCCAGATACAAGAGAAATATGTTCGCCACAGAGAGTTACATTGTGGATAACGCCCAGCCAGTCGAGATCAAGAGGATGGAGCCAGAGGAAGGGGAGCAAGTTAGAAACGAGCATGTGAACTTGAAAGCCCATATGCCACCGGACACGGAGCTGGAAGACAAAGAGAACAAAATAAGCACAGGTTAAAACAAGTTACTTTGAGTTCTTTAAATATGTAAAAAGACTGAATACATATGCTGACTCTTTAAATTCTTCTAGTTAAACGTGCTGAAGGTATTTATTATGATGGTGTTTACAGGAGAAGTTTAAAACAAAAGTAGTGATTCATTGAGCAGGTTATTTTTAAATCATTCCTGTTATGAGGGAGAATTATAATCTGACCATAATTTGGCAACATGTTCAGGGGCTCCAAGAATGCTTAAATCTGGTTGTCTTGACAACAGATTCTTCTCACCATCGGACCTGCACATTCAAAGGCACATTTAGTAATAACTGAAGCAGGTACAGTTATTGATGCCTATACATGTCACTAAATCCTGAAGCAGTGCTTTGCGTAAGCGGGGTTAGTGTATTCTTCTTAGGCTGGGGTCCAGGGCAGACTTCTGACTCTTCCTGACCCGTCCCACATCCCACCTCCTCAGTAGCCTCCCAGATCATGTAATTCAAGGAATCTTACCACTTGCTGGCAAGTCATAAAGGAAAGAAATCAACCCAAGGGGACACTTACAGACCTTCCAGATGGCAGAGTTGGAATGCACTTACCCACTTAGCTGTGTGCATATGAAGGAATTGGAAAGCAGTCTTGAGTTCATGCGTCTATCTCACTGGTAACCATGGCCCATTGTGGGGATCTCAGTCAGTGAGATTAGTGGTCTGTCTTCCCTTGGTTGGCAGCTAAATGGAAGAACTCAGAAGGCCAGATGGGGAGAGATGGGGAAGGAGGAGGGGAGAGAAGGAGGGAGGGAGAGATGGGGAAGGAGGGAGGGAGAGAGGAATTGGAAACTTGAGGCAGAAAATCATTTGTAAGTGCATATTTTCAAGTAAAATCCTTAGTCTCTCAAAAGCTCCTTAATTTGGGGACTGTCAAGTAAAGCGCCTTTTATGTTAAGAATTTTACAAGTAAATGGATCAGTTATAGCTCCATGTCATATCGTGAAGCTATTCTGTAGATTAATAGAGAGGAAAACCATCATAAGCAATTGCTGTTTTTATTCATGTGCTGTATAATTACAGAATTTAATTGAGGTAGAGGAAGTTATTGCAAAGAAAAGGATAGAAATTTGAGAATTAAATATTTTTCTTGTGTGTGTCTGTGTGCATGGCTTTTAAATTTGTAGCACAAGCTCGACTATCAGAACTGCATGATGAAATAGAAAAGGCAGAACAACAAATTTTAAGAGCCACTGAAGAATTTAAACAGCTGGAAGAAGCTGTACAACTTAAAAAAGTAGGTAAAAGTAAAGCTGTATCGCTACGAGGAAATGCCAGGAATGAAATGTGCTTCCTTCTTCACAACTGTGTAAAGACCGTCTTCAAACAGCCTTTAAATCAGTGCTGCCCATTTAATTGTGGAATAACAAATTTCAGAGTCAGACATGGTTCTAGCATTTTTCAGTTTCATTGCCTACCATTCAGGATGACATCCTGCTAGCATTTTATAGATTGTACAGTATACATTACTTTTATATAAAAAAGATACATTCCACCTACTCTATTATGAAAGTGTCTAATTTATCAAGGGAAGCTGCTTCCTAATATCTTTCTTAATTTAATTAAACAGTCTCCACCAATTAAGATCTTACCTGGGACCTAGATTAAGAGCCAGAAGACATCTCTGTAATAACATTATTAAACACAGGCAGCAAAAATATAAATGATATAAAATGCAGTATATAAAAAGATGATGTCATGAAGTAAACAGCTCAAAACCTGTGACGCAGCTGAATAGGAAGAAAGTTCAGAAAAGGAAGCATTCTGACGTTTTAGTTTTTAAGTATGTAAAAGGTTTTAATTATTTGCAGCTTCTAAAAATCAGTATTTCAAAATTATGATGGTAACTGTATTCACACCAGAGTAAGTTGAAAAGAACATGGAGTCCAAGTTACATGTTCTTTTAAAAAGATACCTACCCTGTGTTGTTACTTTCAGATTGTTTAGTAACCAGAAACTGGGGTCTGTGTGGCAGTTGCTGACTGGGCTGCGCCCTGAGTAATGAACAGCTGTGTTCCTCGCACGGGGACAGGAAGTAGGCAGTGGACAGTAAGAATAAGTTTAGCGGAAATGTGTAGATGAACAGCATAGGTTGTACGGAGGGAAAAAACGAAAACTAGGAGAAACAATGAAAAGGGTGTCGAGCGTGGCAGCCCACGGGGGCCTTGCTGAGGAGGCGACACGTAGGCTGAGAGAGGACAGCAGGGAGCCAGAGAGGCCCTCAGACAGCGGCGATGGAGTGTGCGGAAGGCTTCAGACTGAAGAGCCCTCTGCAGAGTGAGGGGGAGCGCAGTGGGGGGTGAGGTTAAAGCTCCTGCCAGGCGTCATAGACCCTTTTAAGGGGTATGAATTCATCCTGAGTGGAGTAGGAAACCTTTGCAGGGCTTTAGGTGGTAGAGTGGCTGATCTTATTTGTATTTTTATAAGATCGCTCTCCTACTTGATGAGATGGAGTGGGTTGAGAGAGATGGAAAGAATGGAGATGAGCCCGTTGGTTTGGAGGCTGTTGTCTAGTGCAGGCAAGGTATGGTAATGGCTTGGACCACAAAGGTGTTGGTAGTCATGGAGAGAAAGGAGACTAGGTAAAAATCTGGCAGGAGAAATGGCGAGAGTTAAAGAAGGATTGAAAGTGGGAGATGAGGCAGACAGAGCTGTCCAGAGTAGTTTACAAGAATTTATAATTTATGACAATAATTAAATAACAGTGTTTTAAAAGAGCACTGGCCAAAGCTTTATATAGATAAATTGATAGAAGTAAATAATGTACAAAATATTTAAGTAAACAGATCCTTATGAAATGTACTTAGGAGAAAAATAGCTATTTTAAGTGAGTTATTTAAGTATTTTTAAAATATTTATATTTTTAAATATAATAAAGCCTTATAATAAAGGCTTTTCATTACACTGTCAGTTAATTTTATGTTCTAATACAAGGGTAAGTGCTAAAGTCAACTACCATTAAGAGTATGGTTATTATTATTAATAATTTATGTTATTTGTACTAGAATGAAAAATTTCATTACTACCTGCATTTATTTTTTATAAGCTCTTATAAACATTTTTTCATGTAATAAAAATAAAAATATAAGATATGAATGGATTGCTTAGATAACTTACATTTTACATTTACTAAAAAAACCTGGTAGAGCATGCAATTATACTTTTTTAAAATTATACTAGATGCTTGCTATAAATTTGAAAATCAGTGTTTCTGTCCTTTGCTCATTGTGTATTGGGGTATGGGGGGAATTAGACTTCAGAAGCAGAGAAAGACTTTCTTCTCAAGCAGCTGAGTGGCAGGATACAACTTCTAAATGAATTACGCCAGGAAGCTCTTGATCTAGAAATGCAGATGGAAAAACAAAGAGGAGAAATTGCTGAAAAGCAGGAGGAGATCAAGGACCTCCAAAGAGTTATTGATAGTCTGGATTCCAAAGACCCAAAACATGTAAGTAAATGAAGAGAGCTTCGGCTTATTCTGTGGGGGTGAGAATACCATTTTTTCTGTTAATAGCTATTATGTCTCATCATTTTTAGCCTCAGAGTCCTTTCTGGAAACCTCTTACTTTGACGCACAAATGTGAGCAGCGTGTTTATGTGTGTATGTATATAATGTGTGTATATTCATATTGATTGTTGTTTTTATTTACTCACTAAGTCATATCTGACTGCTGCGCGACCCAGCTGTGACCTGCCAGGCTCCTCTAGGATTTCCCAGGCAAGAATACTGGAATGGGTTGCCATTTTCTTCTCCAGGGAATCTTCCCAATGCAGAGATCGAACTTGATCTCCTGCACTGCTGGCAGATATTTTACCACTGAGCCCCTGGGAAGCCCACATGAAAAATTAGAGATTTTAAATAATATATAATATGGCCTATAATATCTCCCCTTATCACATTTATTTGCTCAAAAGTCGACCACCCTATGTAAGGCCCCTGAGGACAGACACTGTATCCCCAGGGGTCAATACTACGTTTAGAATGATTGCATTAAGGAAAATAGTCAAGAACAGGCCTATAGCTACTACCCAAACAAAGCTCCTTTTCTCCCTGTTTGAGTTCTGTGATCTGTGAGTGTAATTAGACCCTAGATTGTCTGTTTGCTTTCAACAAACAACTGTGATAGTCTTGGCATCCTGGGAGTCTAATACACACTGGATGTCTGTAAAGCATTACATATAGAAAGAGGCTAAATGAAAAGTAGGAAAGGCATGCAAGTTTTGAAGATAGTCAAAATCAGTGTATTAGTGGAGATGGAGCATGCAGGCCAGATTTTAAGACTCCTGAAGTTTAGTTCTAGGGTTGTAGCTTTAGTCTGAGTACCAGAGGATGTCTCTTTTTAATTCATTTACCCAGAAGGAGCATCTTTTTTCTAGTTTGCACAAAGTTACCTTATTGACTAGTGTCTGGCACTCCATTTTATTGCTGCAAAATGTCAACATTTTAGCAAGAGGGAAAGGAGCGTGGTATTGCGCATATTTTTCTGCAGATACAGACTAACCTTTATTATCTAATCAGGTGAAGTATTTTTCTGAGTTGCAAATAGACTTTAAAAGTAAAAGTTTGAGAGATGAGAAAGCGGTAAATGAGACATGATGAGACGCATGTATTAAGTGAATGATGTGTCTTGCATTGCACTTGGTTTTAGGCATATACTGTGAGGAACTTTCTTTGATTACAGCATCCAAATGAGATTGGTGACTTTTTAACTTGCATAAGATTAAAAAAAAAAAAAGAGGGGAGGCTTCCCTAGTTGCTCAGTGATTAAAAAAAAATCTGCCTGCTAATGCAGGTGATGTGAGTTCCATCCCTGGGTCAGGAAGATCCCCTAGAGAAGGAAATGGCAACCCACTCCAGTATTCTTGCCTGGAANGGGCTCCAAAATCACTGTAGATGGTGACTGCAGCCATGAAATTAAAAGACGCTTACTCCTTGGAAGAAAAGTTATGACCAACCTAGATAGTATATTCAAAAGCAGAGATATTACTTTGCCGACTAAGGTCCGTCTAGTCAAGGCTATGGTTTTTCCAGTAGTCGTGTATGGATGTGAGAGTTGGACTGTGAAGAAGGCTGAGCGCGGAAGAATCGAAGATTTTGAACTGTGGTGTTGGAGAAGACTCTTGAGAGTCCCTTGGACAGCAAGGAGATCCAACCAGTGCATTCTGAAGGAGATCAGCCCTGGGATTTCTTTGGAAGGAATGATGCTGAAGCTGAAGCTCCAGTACTTTGGCTACCTCATGAGAAGAGTTGACTCAATGGAAAAGACTCTGATGCTGGGAGGGCTTGGGGGCAGAAGGAGAAGGGGACGACAGAGGATGAGATGGCTGGATGGCATCACTGACTCGATGGACGTGAGTCTGAGTGAACTCCAGGAGTTGGTGATGGACAGGGAGGCCTGGCGTGCTGCAATTCATGGGGTCGCAAAGAGTCGGACACGACTGAGCGACTGAACTGAACTGAACTGATGTCATGTGAATTTAAGTTACTTCATTCACATAACTAGAAACATCTTTCTTGCTCTCATCACTTATGAAATTACAAGAGTTTTAGGAGTTCTTTGGCCAGAAACAGGGACAATAATCAAATACATATACATATATATATTTAATGAATTACCATATCAGAGAGATGGTGGTGGTGATAAAGAAGATAACAATCATGAAGACGTCAGTGGTTACAGCATTTATTGGTTACATATTGTGCACCAGGCTGTTTGTGTGCATGCTAAGTCGCTTCAGTCATGTCTGACTCTTTGCAACCCCATGGACTGTACTGTGCCAGACTCCTCTGCCCATGGGATTCTCCAGGCAAGAGCACTGGAGTGGGTTTCCATGCCCTCTTCCAGACTGGACTCTTTACACTGTGTGTACTCCATGCTATACATACTATCCTGGAAACTCAGAAGTTAATATACTAGCCAAGATCGTGCAGCTGGTAGGTGATAGTGCCTAGACATTGATTCAAAGCATTCGCTCTTCACCAACATGTCAGAGATTACAAACCAGTGTGCACTGCTAAACTCCAGCCTGCAGATGCATTTTATTTGACCTACAGAGTGATTTATTATTTTTTTGAATTGGTTGTCTATATTTAAATACAAGATTTTGGTGTTTTTTATAATTTTCATGTTTCTTGAGGTATCCTCATTTCTGGCTTTTGGAAAATTCAGAACATCAGATATCACCAAGCCAGGATTCCCAGATGGTAACTATTGGCCAGGACTGCCCACTGCAAACCCAGTTTGTGTTCATCATTTTGCTAAAGTCCATACACAGGCTTTTTCTCTTTTTAGGTCATGTGCTGGCTCCAAAGACATTTGCATTTTCAAACTTAGCCATTTCTACAACCTTACCGTGACCACAGGCCGGTCGTCAGCCACATGGTAATTAGATGCTACGGAGTGACCGTCCTCTGACCCCAGGATCAGAGTCTGGCTCTGGCATCTCATTGGCTTTCCAGATCTCCGGGAGGGCCTGCTGGGTCCCGTGTGGGCAGGGCCTCATGGGAATCCAAGGAGCTGGTCCAGAAGCGGCCATGACATCACCCTTAAAAAGCATGACATGAACTTAGATCCAAAGATGAAACTGGTTTGGGAGGGGCAGGTCCTGTGCTCAACGCACTGCATCAGCTGGGAGAAAACAATCTGTCTGGCATGAACAAGATCAATGCCAGCTCAGTGAATTCCCCCAGAAACTGTGAAATTGCATAAAAGATTTGATCAAAGTCGCCATCAGCCGCCAAGTTGTAATGACTCCTGTGATTTTTCTTAACTGGGTTTTAATTTTTGTGTTTATTATTTAGGGACTGATGGAGCAGAGGAAATGCTTCAGCCTCCAGTGCCTCTCTCCTTCTCTCCCGTGAAGCCCTTGAAGAACTCGGAAAAACTAAATTGCAAAGGAAAAGCATTTGGCTCTCGGTGTTTCGTGTTTTGTTCCTGCTCCCCGGGCTTGGAGACAGCTCTGGAAGTTAATTAAAATCAATGGAGAAAAAGAACTGAATAAATCACAACATGAATATCTCTGAAAGTCTATATTACAGCGCAGCAGCATAGAGGTGAAAAAAGGTGCCCTGTTCTCCCTCTCCTTCTGGGAAGGGGGAGATTAAACTTAGCTCAGCGTGCACTTGGTCTTTCGCTCTCTGTCTCTCTCTCTCCCTCCCTCCCTCCTCTCTCCAAGCAGGAAGAGGAGAAAGAGCCCGTCAAGAAGTCAAGGGTATGGCTGGCCGTCACTCCTCAAAGAGGTCACTAGGACCCCCAGCCATTCTTGAATGTAAGACACGTGACATTGGTCTTCCTGCAACAATCCTGCCGTCATTGTGCTCAAGCCCCATTTTGCAAGCAAAGGTAAGAAATTGTCCCCGGTCACCTGGCCTTCAGGTGGCCCCTGGTGCCCATCGTTTACCTTGAACTTGGCAACTTCTCCTTCCCCGAATAGCCCAGTGATTCTCTTTAGCTCTTGCGGATGAATGACTTGCAGGGGATCTGAATCACACCCAGAAAGGGATGGGAGAGGAGTCCACGGGACCGCCCGCCTGGCCCCTGCCTCTCGGCCCAATCACTTCTCATCGCTCTGCCTCCAAGAAAGCTGAGCTCATTCCTTATAGCTGCCAGAAAAGGAAACTCCCCTCTGGCCTTGAAAATTCTCTTAAGCATCTAACATCCCACATTCTCCACAGAGCAGAACTTGCTCAAGTCTAATCTGAATCTTTTGGGCCGTGGGCCGGATCATGTCCTTGGGGTAAATGAAAATGAGTGATGGATCCTTTCCTTCTTCATCCCTCCCTCCCTCCCTCCATCCTCGTCAGAGTCCTACCCTCTAGCTTCTCAAAGCAGGCAAAACACCCAACCCAGGGCCTGGTACAAAGCTTGTGTTTATTAAATGTTAATTTCCTGGGTTTTTTTTTCTTCCATGCCTGGGCTCCGGGGGTCACTGGCCATCCCATCATTCTCTTGGAGTTGTTCACAGCCTCAAAAGAAGGCTTAAACATGCATAAGCAACCCAGAGACGTAGCTGTGATAGCAGCGAAAACTACTCTGTGACCCCAGGGCCAAACCTGCTCTGCCTTGCCGGATCCGGTCTCCAGCATGCCCTCCGCCCATCTGAAGCCTTCCCATTTCCCTTAGGACAAAGACAGGGTCCCTGAGCCCCACCTGTCTGGCCCTACCTTATGGTATTCTCCTCTCTCTGCCATCAGGGTCCTCACACAAATTCTTCTTCCTGGAATAGTCCTGCCTCCCCAGTTGATCGGATAGGCTTCCTAGGTGGTTCAGTGGTAAAGAATCGATCCCTGGGTCGGGAAGATCCCCTGGAATGGCAAATGGCAACCCACTCCAGTATACTTGCCTGACAAATGCCATGGACAGTCCACGGGGTCACTAAGAGTCGGTCACGACTGAGTGACTAAGCATGCACGCACTTCGCCTGGCAGCATCCTATTTCTTGCCCATACTCTACTTAAATGCCACTTTCCCAGGAAGCCCTTCAGGACCCCCACCCAAAACAGGTACAGGTCCCTTGCTATGTGCTCAAGCTCTCTAATACCAGACACTTTGCTTTTTAAATACTTGCCACATTGAGTGAATAGCCGCTCATCAATGCCTGTGCTTCATGCTTGACAATAAGCATTCTGAGGGTGGAAGACTTCATAGCAATTGATAGTTTAGTTGGGACTTGATGGTTACGTAGAACAGACCAGTGGGAGAGGGACAGTCAGATGAAACATGAACATAAAATGTGCTCCTGGGGGTTGGATCATTGCAATTGTATTAGTGAACCACTGCCCCAGAAATGCCGTATCAGAGCCTCACACTCGGCTACTCACAACAAAAGGCATTATTCTCATGCTACTGGGTCTGCAGCTCCGCTAGTCTAGGTTGTGCTTGGCCAGCCGCTCTACTGCGAGCTGCACTTCGACCACACGTGGCTCCAGGCTTTCAATTGGCTCTGGTTCGCAGACGGCGCTTGGCTCCATGTGTGTTTGTTCTGGGCCCCGACACAAGGGGCTGGAGCCAGCTGGGGCACGTCCTCCTCACGGCAGACCGTGATGGAGCTGAAACTGGCCAGACTAGCCAGGTCTTCACCATTATGCTTGTGCTTCACCTGCATATCCTCTTTCCCGATGCTTCTTTCTTTCTTTTGTTAGTGATTCCTCGGCACCGAGCTGCGCCAAGTAACTCACTTGTTACAGCTACATCAGGTACCTGGTGTTTTTCCTCTCTGCAACACTCCTCTTCTTTGAAAGCATTCTTCCCTCCAGAAGAGAAGGTCACTGTATCATAACTTCAGAGATCACCAACACCCATTCCAAGCCTCCTGACAGCAGCCTTGATGGCTTTGAAAGGTTCCATGAGAAGAGTGCAGACCCTAGATGTGCCCCGATCCTTTGCAAGAACCCTGTTTTGAGCTAACACTGTAAGTTTTACTCAATGAAATCCTTTTGGAGAGGACACAGTTCTTGAGGGCCTTAGCCTGCTGTGGCCTCCTTTGCCCGAGAAAGAAATAAGCTACTCTGCTTTTTCGCCCAAAACTCTGTCCCCGCGATTTTGATTCTGTGCTGGTGTACAGAAACGGAGATTTCGGTTGTAATTACCTGCATGAAGAGGACACGCGGGGACACCTGAGGCCTCATGCAGCCTTAGCCCAGAACAAGCACTAGACCCTCCCAACCCCCACTCCAGGCCACGCCCAACATGGATGGTGTGGGGAAGTGTGCTCTGCCTCTATTGGGAAGAACTGCAGAGTCACATGGCCAAAAGCACAGACACAGAGTTAAATCCTGGGAGGGTGTGAGCACTGAGAAAATGACTCCAGCTCTCACAGCAAGGGTAAACAAGGACTCAAAGATGGCACCTAGCGCTTTGTTCCCACAAGTGGCAGAAATGCAGGTCATTCTCTGGGACAGAGAACATGGGAGGAAGCGTACACTTGAGGACAGCTTTGAGTTCCGCTCTGAGCATGTTGACCACATACAGCATCCAAGACTTGCTCAAGCAGAAATGTCTGACCCCACCCCGGCCTCCATCTCAGAGGAAAGGTCTGAGCTGAGATTCGGGAGCACTGGTATAAAAGATGGCAGGCCAAAGCTTTGAAGGATGGAGAGCCTTGGTCAGGGGCAAAGTGTGGGGTGGCAGACCCCATTGACTGGATAGTCTCTTCCCAGCCTCCTTTGCAGCCAGGGATAGCCATGTGGCCTTATTCTTGCCTAGAAAGTGAAAGAACGTGTTTTCCAGGGGGATTTTGGAAAGGTTTTGTTCTACCGGTAAAACAGCAGACTCACAGAGAGAGATGCTGGCATTGCTGTTTATCACTGTCTCCACTTTAAACTTAATAATATGCTCATCTCCAGAGCATTTTGTCACTATGAAATTGACAAGCAAGAGGGAAAAAAACCAACAAGCTAAAGATGCCGGCACCTTGATCTTGGACTTGCCAGCATTCAGAATGATGAGAGACAAACAACTGTTGTTTATAAGCTGTCCACTCTACTATACAGCCCAAACCGACTAAGACAAGCACCGATGTCCTCAATGAGAGAAAAGTTTTTGCAGGGAGGAGATAAATGGAATGAAAGATCACAAGGAATGAGGGTGGTAGTGGGCCTTTGGGGAATATTGGAGTTCATTCACCCTCTCCTTCCTCTTGAGTGGGACCTTATCCATGATTCTAGGACTGAGGCATGTGACCCAGAATTGGCCATTTAGCCCAACCAAACACCCACTAACTGTAGCCATTAGTTCAGAGGTTGGCAAGTGCCCCAAGCTGGGCTAATCAAAGTGGAATCTGGGCCTGTGTTAGGTGACAGGAAGAGAGAGTGTCTATATAAATTTGTAACCTGTTACATATCTAATTTAGGAATAATTGCAGTATCAAGGGAGAGAAGTAAGAAGATATATTGCTCTTATAAAAATGCAGTAAAAGATACAGCCTGAAGAGCCCCTCTGCTGTATTGAAATATTGTCCTTCTGTGATGAACACTCCACACATTAAACTGGTTTTGCAGATACTCTTTTCTTGCTCACTGGACTTGAATCTGGAAGGATATGAGGATCAAGCCAAGTTGCCATCTCCTAGGTAGAGATTCTGAAAGGGGATCCAACCCAGAAAAATTAAGAAAGGAGAAAATTTATGACATTATATGAGCATCTGAATCAAGCCATACCTGAAGCCAGACCATATCCTGGACTTCAGTAACAAATTCCCTGACCATCCTCTTTCCAGTCTGGGCTAGAGTTTCTGCCACTTGGGTAGGATGGATGGTAAAAGCAGTGAAATGGAGTGGAGGAAGTGGTGATTAGTGACTGTTCTTTTTTACTCAAACACTGGCACTAGCAGGCAGTGATTAAATCCCTTCTCAGCCCTCTTACAGGATTACCCTGTTTAGCCACCATGATTCAATCAGCATCTGTCATTTCTGCCTCACGGGATGGGAAAGGAGGGAAGAGGCTGTTGGCTCTTTTAATCTCTTTCTGTCTGAGGACACTGGGGTGTCAAGCTCCTTTCCTCCAGTCAGAGAAGATGAGCCTTCTACCTGATTTATCACTCCCTGATTTTATTTGCTTTTGTTCTCATCAGCCTCCAGCAAGATGCTACAATTGTTCATCCAAAGTACATCCAAGAGGAGACACCGATTTCAGAGTAACCAGTCTCTGTGCTGTGATGCAGTCCTGCTGGGACTGTCCACGTGAGGCCAGAGCTTTTTGCCAAGAGCTCTTAATACTTCTCTGAGCATGGTCCGCATTGAGCTCTGAATCACCGTGGGGCAGAGGCTGCTGCTGGGGGCTAAGTGGCTGCAGCTGTGCAGGTTAGAGGTTTGCAGGGGCAGGGAGCCAGCAGATCATTACGGTCACAGTGGCTCTCTGTGTGTTGCCGGTGTTCCACCCATCACCCCAGGACCGTGCTCAGGAGAGAGGCAGGGAGAGGTAAAGGGGCCAGAAATATACAGATGCCCTAGTGTGAGAACCTTCTGATGCGCCCGGTCATGCAGCCCAATTGAGATAAGCCTGGAGAAATAGTCTGATCTGTTTTTAGTTCAGCAAGGGAGATCAAAGACACCAGAGCTGGTCTAGAGAGAGAAAGCATGCTACAACAGTCACGATGTGGTTTAGAACTCGGAGTCAATTCTGAGACCAAACACAAAATAAAAAACCCAGGCGGGGTCAGGGAGGGGAGAGCTGGGAGAAGAGCAAAATCTAAAGAAAGAATCACAACTTCAAATGACTCCAGGGGCTAAAGCAAGAAAAATAATAGGAGAAGCCATGCTGAGAACAGACCATAGCGAACTGAAAAACTTATGTCCCACCTTGATAAGCATCAACTCAGCTTGCTATTCAGCTCTAACTAGCTAGAAATAAAGGGTTTTATTGTCCAAATCCCTGGAGAAGGAGTATTCAAGAGAAGCCTTCTGGCTCCTCTAAAGATAGGATGTTATTAACTGGGCTTCCTAGGTGGCACTAGTGGTAAAGAGCCTGCCTGCCAATGCAGGAGATGTAAAACCAGAATCACTTAAATTTTTTAATATAAATTTATTTATTTTAATTGGAAGTTAGTTACTTTAGCCTCTGATGGTGGATTTGTCTCAATGTATGGCAAAACCAATACACTATTGTAAAGTAATTAGCCTCCAATCCCTAATTCTATTTTTTTTTTTTTTTTTTTAGCAATATGGACTCTTGGTTTCTAGTTAGGAAGGTAAGGAATTTAGATATCGCCAGTCAATGCTAATAACAAATAAAAAGTTGAACAAACTGAGAAATCAACAACTCTTCCTAAATTCTTCAGAGAAATGAGGGCATGGGGAAAAGTCACTGCCCCCCAAAACTGTAGAGACAGACAGACAGATAAAGAGAATCACAGCTTACTGAGCAGAAACCCAGGTGCAGCAACCTCCATGGAAACCAGTGTTGGGGTAGAGAAGTCTGAACTGTATGTGAAGAATCACTGGAAGCTCAATGTGGACAAATCTGAGAGATGAAAACTCCAAAGCGACCCAGGCGTGGCCTGGCATGGGGTCTTAGGGGAGGCACACTCTTGTGAGTTTTTACCTCCAGAAGTCCAATCTAGTTCTTACAGTGAATATTAGAGAGACGTCCCCTCGTGCTTTTGCTAGGGGATGGAGAAAAGGAACCCTTTTGAAATACACCACAACCTTCTGTTCTTAACAAGGCTTGTCCTCAAGAGACACCATTTTGCCAGGGCTTCACTTGTAAATGAGGTTTCTTCAGTGTCACCTACTTGTAGGGAAGAGAAATATTCAACTCTAGTCTCTCCTCTAGTCATTCTGTCCAAATCAAGGAGGCAAAAAAAAAAAGCCCTGGTGAATTCCACAGTCCAGGGGCACAGACTCACCAAAAGGCTGAGACCCACTCGTAGGGCTATAGAACGCTCCCCCTCCCTCCACGCCCCATCAGTAAAGGACTTAACTGCAGTTCCTTCTACCTACTACGTCTTATCTATATTCCAGCAATAAATTACAGGATATACCAAAAGGCAGAAAACACAGTTTGAAGAGACGAAATAAACAACAGAACCAAGAGTCTGATACAATAGTATTGTTGGAATTATGAGACCAGGATTTTTTAAACTATGATTAGGAAGGATTTTAATAAAATAATACAGAACATGTAGAGAGGCAGAATTTTAAGAAAGAATCGAAAATAAATGCTAGAGATGAAAGCACTGTAACAGGACTTCCTTGGCAGTCCAGGGGTTAAAAATTCACTGGCCAATGCAGGGGACATGGGTTCGATCCCTGGTCCGAGAAGATCCCACATGCCATGGGGCAACTAAGAGCGTGCACCACGACTGCTGAGCCTGAGCTCTAGAGCCTGTGAGCCGCAACTACTGAAGCCCACGTGCCCAAGAGCCTGTGCTCCACAAGAGAAGCCACCGCAATGAGAAGCTCACACACCACAAGGTAGAGTAGCCCTTGCTCACAGCTAGAGAAAGCACATACGCAGCAACAAAGACCCAGCACAGCCAAAAAATAGATGAACAAATAAATAATGCTTAAAAACACTGCATCAGGAATTTTTTAAATGCTTTTTTATGGGCTCTGTTATTAACAGATTGGACATGGCTGAAGAAAGAGTCTGCAGGCTTGAGAATATGACAACAGAAATTTCCAAAAACTGAAAAGCAAAGAGAAAAAAAGATTGGAAAAGAAAAGAACAGAATATCCAAAAACTGTGGACAATTACAACAGATATAACATATATGCTGGGGATAACCCGAAGGAGAAGAGAGAGACGAACAGAACATAGGCAGTATTAGAAGCAGTAATGACTGTGAATTTCCCTCAAGATTAACGTCAGATATCAAGCTACAGATCCAGAAATCGCAAAGAACACCTAGAAGGGAAAATAATCCCTCTCAAAAAAAAAAATCACAATTAGACGTATCATGTGGTGCTAGCTGTAAAGAACCCACCTGCCAATGTTGGAGACATAAAAGACATGGGTTCGATCTCTGGATCGGGAAGATCCCCTGGAGGGGGGCATGGCAACCCACTCCAGTGTTCTTGCCTGGAGAATCCCTCGGCAGAGGAGCCTGGGCTATGGTCCATAGGGTCACAAAGAGTCGGACACCACTGAAGTGACTCAGCACACACAGACATACCATATTTAAGCTTCAGAAAATCAAAGATAAAGAAAACATCTTGAAATAAGGCAAAGGGAGGGAAAAAAAAATACCTAGAAGGGAACAAAGATAATTACACTAACTTCTTCCCAGAAACCATGCAAGTAAGAAGAGAGTGGAGTGAAACATTTAAAGTATAGGGAGAAAAAATCTTCCAGCCTAGAATTCTGCACCCTGAAATTATCTTCCAAAAGTGAAAAAGAAATGAAGGTTTTCACAGACCAAAAAAAATAAATAAAAAATTGAGGGAATTTGTGGTCAGTAGACCTGCCTGGCAAGAAATGTTAAAAAAAAAAAAAAAAAAAAATTCTTCAGGGTTCCCTGGTGGCTCAGTGGTAAGGAGTCTGCCTGCTGGTGCAGGAAACATGAGTTCCATCCCTGGTTCAGGAAGACCCAACATGCCATGGAGCAACTAAGTGCATAGCCACAACTACTGAGTCTGTGCTCTAAGGACGCAGGAGCAGCAGCTACTGAAGCCCACCTGCCCTAAAGTCCATGCTCCACAAGAGAAGCCACTGCAGTGAGAAGCCCGGGCACCAGAACTAGAGAAAAGACCCAGCGGAGCTAAAAGTAAATCAATAAAACTGTCTTTTGAAAAAGCAGTTCTTTAGAGTGGAGGAAAATAATGTATGTCAGAAACTCAAATCTGCATAAAGAAAAAGAAGAACGTCAGAGAACAGGTGAAGACAAAATTAAAAATTATTTTTCTTGTTTTTAACTGATCTAACAAATAATGACTTTTTCAAAGTAATAATAACAGCAAGAATGAATTCAATTATGTACACTTGTATATGTATACTTATGTATGCTAAATCACTTCAGTCATGTCCGACTTTGTGTGATCCCATAGAGGGCAGCCCACCAGGATCCCCTGTCCTTGGGATTCTCCAGGCAAGAACACTGGAGTGGGCTGCCATTTCCTTCTCCAATGCATGA
>SJYA01003903.1:27094-43189 GCA_006410615.1 Neotragus moschatus | reverse complement strand
GCTGCGCGCGATCGGCCTTTGGCGAATCGCCGCGCGAATCGGCTTGCAACCGCGTGTACACATGCCTGTGTCCCCGCAGTCAGCCGAACGTTCTACGTGCGTTCGACCGTCGAACTGCGCTTACAAACCAACTTTGCTTGGAGAGTGAGTAACACCTTCGTATATCCTGCGGCAGACCACTGCACCAAGATAACCGTGTGTATGGACGTGCCTCTCACTTGGAGGAGGAGTATTATAGGGGTTGTGCGGGGAAAACTACCATACTAGATATGCATACGTACACGTATGTAGCATCTGTATATACATGGATATATTCTGAACAGAAAGACTGTAGGTACCGCAGCGGAACGGGGAAGGCAGTAGAGTGAGGGGAGGCAGCTGGCGTCGGAATAGCGAACACGCGAAGGAGTTCTTCGCTGCGGAGGATAGACTGGAAGGAGGCTGCAGCCAAGTGGAAACACCGGCGAGAACAAGTAGCGAAGCACACCCGAGCCCTGCGGCAGACTTTAAGGCTCCCATTCATAAATAGGGCTAGGGCGGCGACTGGTGAACGTAAATTATCGACAGCATTCGTGAAGGCGGAATGGTTTACC
This sequence comes from Neotragus moschatus, assembly GCA_006410615.1. NCBI lineage: Eukaryota > Metazoa > Chordata > Mammalia > Artiodactyla > Bovidae > Neotragus > Neotragus moschatus. The sequence goes on along the minus strand of SJYA01003903.1, from coordinate 42,596 downwards.
CCGAGGTTTGACGTACTCTTCCGCGTTGCTAGCGCAGCATTCGCTTCAGATGCGACAGCTGCCCATAAACATGCCGCTGCATATGCTTGAAAGAAATTGGATTTAGGTGCAATTGCGTGGTGGAGACCCGGTCATGGGGTTGCGCGCGGAGAGAGGACTGCTGAGCAGGATCCAAGTGACGGATCCTGCGGGGAATTCGCGCCCAACGCAGACGCCCGGTAAATGTGTATGATCTTCGCTGCCGACTGTGACGGTCGTGCCTCTTCTGAAGAAGAACCTGCGCACAATAAGAATGTTGTGGTCATATGTATAAATATACGTATTTGTAGGCATATTTATCAGGACTGCTGAAAATTATCATGCGCAGGATGCACATGCATATCTATATAGGAGGTGCAAACCAGCACGTTTGCGGGGAGTACTGGCGCCCGTCCGTCTACGCGCTAGTTACGATGTGCAAGCCGCGAGCGGACGCGTGTGTGTGAGGACACCGCGTACTTGAGTGTCATGTTAGGGTCCTCGGAAGAATTCCTGCGCTATGGCGCGACCACCAGATCATCCGTCCACTCTGTGATAAGGGGGCACGAGCTAGACGTTCCGCTGCGGCCACGCCGTTCCGCACAGACGCGCGCATAAGAGAACTAAGCTATCACGGACGCCGTGCGGCCTGACGCACAACGTGTCCTCGGACTCGGCGTGGGCGGCATATAGGCCTGCCTGCGCTTCTCGCAGCGACGTACCCTCTGGAGGCGAGTATGTGGTGTGCATCGAGTCCTCTTCTACCCGTGGCACCACACCAAAAGGGAAGTATCTACCACCTGGAAGAGAAGCCGAGCGCGTAGACTTCTAGTGCTGGACAGGCTCAAGCAGAAGCCCGTCTAAGCTTCCTTCGCAGGTGAAGGGCGCAAAAGCGGACTCTGACGTACGTTGGACGTTCCTATATGCGAGAGATGCTCGCCCACAGTAATCCAGATTCTTCCAGCAGGTAGATCCTGAAAGTGCAATTTTTGTTGAGTGGTGCATAGAACCGTGTTCGAATGCATCTCAAGGTGGTGGTAGTCAAAAAGCTTCGTATTAGCGACTACTCTTCGAAGTAGGAGGGCACAGAGGCTGTGCGCGCCGAGAGGGCTCGTAAACTCGTGCTTAGTACGTTTCCTCGCTCTCTTTCTCCTTGCAAAAGCGGGCCGGGACGTACGTCTGATGACGGGATTTGCCGGGAGCGCCTGCGTGTTCTGTTTGAATCGCCTGAACGCCGAGATGCGGGCAGCGTGTGACACGCGCGAATTCGTGCAGAGAACAGTGTTTTAAAGCATCTACGAAGGCGTATCAGAGTCCGCATGCCGAGGAAGCTCCGTCACTGCCTTCAATTTTCGAGTTGCAATGGAAATGAGGCCGTATGCCTTGAGAACTCCCGTCTCCGGGACTCGGAGTCAATCAACGTACTGACCTGAGCTACGAATTTGTGCGTGGGCGCCAGCTCAGAGATTCCTAAGTTCACTCGCCCCTTTTGTGTCTGCTCTCGCGGATCACCCCTTACATGCGAGCATTCAAATCAAAGGTGTGGAACAGTGCAGACTTCGAATCGTTCGCCTTTGCGCCCTTGGCCGCGGAGTTGGCCCCATGGCTTCTCTCGGATCGTCCTAATGTGCAAAAGGACGTCACGCTTGTACCTCCGTCGCACAGGCGCGCGCTGCCACATATTCGCGCTCGGTTGGCGGAAGTGTAGACGCCAAGACACCTGCTCGAAACCGCTTTGTCACTAAAGCGCCCGGGCACGAACACATACGTACACACCGTGTACACGTGACCGGTGCTCCATGCGCACTTGCATATCTTCAGAAAATGTCCCACATGCACTCGACGTAGTAGGTGTCCCCGCTTACCTCATGTACAATATCAAAAGTCGATTGCGGAGAAAAATTGCGGGCCCCCCCACACAGGCGACACGCGAGATGTATGCGCTGCCGTTTCGCATGCTAGTTAGGAGACGCTAAGGTGGTTCGTGTTTGCATGTGAAGGCGGTAAACCTACGCAAATTTCATTTTTGCGGTGATTCATGGTGTAGCCGTGTGCGCCTGTGCATACCCACAATGATGCCGGCTCGCTTGATCCTGCCGCGCCCGACATCCTGGGGAAGCGATTTCCCGGCATGGTGCACGAGAAAAGCTCCTGCGTCATGAGTAGGGTTAAAGCACCGCCGGTCGCTGCATCTTCGTGGCTCTTAACTGTTGTAGTAGGGTGCAGTTAGCTTCCTGGGGCAGCCTGTGGTATTTGTGGAGTCTCCGTTTGCTTGCTGCGTTCGCGCGCGCGCTCCAGTATATGTCGTCTGCGGATGACGTGGACTATGCTTGGCAACGTACCTGATTAGCCACAGACAAACCAACACATATGTAGATATATGAACTCACGAAACTAGTCTTCTATATGGGCGTAGGTAGCTACATATGTATACATATATGGGTGCCAGGTATTTCCAGCAGAAGCTCTACGTATGGATACGCATCCGCTCACCTGCCAGCCAATCATACTCGTAGTAGCCTACGTGTTCCTCTGGCGGACACTAGTAGACCTCTCTACGCCGTCACCGGACAACATGAAGGCGCTTTCGTCGTGAAGCGGACCCACTCGAGACCGAGGTAAACGGCATCAGGCCGCAGCGGGTGTTATCTCGTGTCGGTGCGTCCGTGTAGATGCTTACAGAAGACGTGGACACATGTTTGCTAGAAAAGAGCGGAAAGGGATCGAAGAAGTCCTCTGGAGGCGGCAGCCCATCCGCGTATGTGTAGTGTACATGCGAACAGGCGTCCACTTATACGAAGCGCATATTTCTCTCACGAAACTCGCACACAGGAGCACACGAATATGCCTCACACAGAAAGAGCCCCGGACTGGGACATAAGCCAGCACGCTTGGGGGCAGTGGCGCCGTGCGCAGCAATCTCCTTGGCATACACTCATAGATTCTGCGTCTGTCCACCTATCTGATGGTGCTTATGAGCTTTCGCGTGTCTTACTTCATAAAGTTCGACTCCAAAGAGGCATGGTCGAAGTGTTTCTACCATGTATACGTGTCCGCGGGTTTTAAAGAGAAGAGGGCTGTGCATATACACGCTTATATATGCAACAGTTTTGGGGGCTGTTGAGGAAGCCAGCCGCCGCTCGTGCGACCGCGGGCTTTTGCGCCTTGCTCAGGAAACGTGGCCGTCGTTCATTTGAAGGAACAGCCTTTCCCACTATAAGGCATACATAGTGCTGTCGCACACTCTTCCTTGGTCATGCATGCGCGTACATGTTGCCGCAAAATCCTCTCTGCGCCAAGACAACAACAAGGTGCAGGTGCTCTTGCGTATGTCTGCCTTGCTTCTGCGTGAACACACACCTGTCCCAGAGGATATTTGTCCCGGCGTATCTGGGGCTTCTACTTCCGCCACCTATAACATGGTCCCTACCGAGCAACAAACGGTTTTGCCTTTACACCTCGGTGGGGGAACGTTGTAGACGAAGGAATGAGTGAACCAGTAGTGACCGAAGCTCCTTTCACTGGGAGCCAAGGTTCGCTGCGGGCCTACCTGCGTACCGTGCAGCGTAACACCGGAACAAACAGCTGCTTCGGCAGTCACTGGACTACAGCCGACGGCGAAAAAGGCAACGCTAGCAGCGACAGCGGAGCATTTTTCCCCAAGAGTGTCTTCCTTATCATGTTTCGCCCAAGAGTTACCTCTTCACATGTGGACTTGAAGGCGGGGAAGTGGTGTCGCAGTTAGCGCGCGTAGCACGTGCTATACTCGAGACCGACCCGGTTCACCCTCTGCCGCGAACACATACCGGATGGAGCGGCGAAGGCAGCGTGGGCAGAGTCGCGCTGCTCCCCTGTGGTCAAACGTGTGTTTCACGTCGCGCATGTGCTGCATAGGTCTTCATTCTCTGTCTCTATCTCTCTCTTATACCTCTATATCTGTTACCCGTGTACGTGGGAGAGTAGGCGACAAGCGACACACTTGGGAGAAACTGCCGTGTAGGTGCAAGCGTCACTGCCAAATCATCGCAAAGGTCTAGGATACGTCGTTATGCGCAGATCACTGAGTGCTTTCGGTGGGTCATCCACCGCGGCTCCACCAGGCAACCACATACAGGTGATCTGGGTTCAAGACGCCTGGAGAGCTCCGTCGCACGCGTGACACCAGCGGTACATAGCGTGGTACACGCTGCAGTTCTCCTGTGTCGGCTCAACCCCTTCCCGCGCCGTCACCTTAAAGAGCTTTAGTGGAGAAATTTAGTCCGTATCCACTTGTTTGCTCGCAGATCCTGCAGAAGGTGGCTCTCCTTGAGGGCGGTCGTCAACCCATTCGCAAGTTGCCCTCTTATCTGAGCAGCACGCTACCCTGCGCTGTCCTGTAGTCATTTCGACCCTGAGAAATGAAGAAGAGAACGTGTCTGAGATGTGGTTCGCCTCCATTTGCAAAGAGGCGTCCCGCCTCATGCCCGATTACCTCGACTTACTACAGTGAGCCTTATTCGAGTCGCCCCGTCACGCAATCTCAGTGACGCTCAGAGCTGGATATCATGTGCATACCGGAACATTAGCGAGGAAACACCACCGTCGTGTCGCACCCCTAGGTTTAGTTGTTACCACATGGGCACACCACTTCCTAGGCGGGGTAGTTTACGTTTTTGTCTGACACGTCCTCTTTCAAGGTCACTGCCACGTGGTTGCAGTACAGTCGACAAACACCCAGCTGAGATATCCATGTTCCGTGGGCTAATGCCTGAAAGTTTGGCTCTCAATACTGAATGGTCTTACAGTTTTGGCTCAGACTCACGCACGTCCCGGGCCTGGTAGGTTTGCTAGTGTATGCACTTCTTCCTAAAGCGCCTCGGCAGGGCGTACGCGTGGGCCCTTCTAGCACGTAACATTTTTCAGAAAGCAACCCACCGCTCTCCGAGTAGCGTGCTAGGGGCAGGTGTCGTCGTGTACTCTATGAGCGTGCCGAAACTCCACCTGTAGTCTGTTTGTGGTCGGCGTGCGTGTAACGCGTTGTCTTTTGTTCATGTCAGGGAAGCTTCCCTAGCATCTGAGCGGGAATTCTGCGCGGCCGTGCGCATCCAAGCGTTCTACAGGGGCGCGCGCGCCAGACAAATCTACACTCGTAAAAGGTACGTCGCTCCAGTGACCGCCCATAGCGAGCAACTCAAGCGCGAAGACAAAGTCTGATCCTGGTTAGACACTAGTCACGAGGAGGGCCGCAGAGCACTGACGGCAGAATCTTAAGGTGGTGCTGATAGCTTGGCAGGACGGTTCGTTACGCCACCGGCGGCTCACAACAGAGAAGAAAAAGGGCGTCGGTACTCCACTGTACAGTCTATGGACTGCAAAACTGTAGATGCGGGGCCCTAGAGGCCGTAAACATGCGGAGCAAATATACGGCGCCACAGACGTCAACACGCAGAAGTGACGGCTTCATTGATCTAGGCCGATATCGAGACAGAAACCCTCGGTTGGCTTTTTAGCACCTGTCAGTGCCGTCTACGAAAGTTTTGATCTTTGTCCGGCAGATAAACTGTGTGACCGCCAGGGGCTCTGCTTTACCGTCAAAGCAGTGCCTTCTGCACACTATGTGTTGCGAAGATATATTCAAGGAAGCTAGTCTGCGAAGATGTATTCTCCTGACATTTCATATTATGCTGCGCCCTACGTGACCCATCCTTCGCGCTCTACGGATAGACCTACCAGTGCGTTCCCACGTAATGGGGTGCTGCTGATTGCCACAATACGCTGCACGGCCTCACCTAGTGCTGTTGCCTTGTCAGCGCATCGAGCTGTGCTGGGGCGTAACCACGCTGTGCAGTTCACGCACTTTTGCAAGGGCTGTTTGAGGCACCCTTACTGCGAAAACAAACCGGATGAAGGCCAGAGCACTGGCGTCAGCGATCCCCCCAGCAGCCTACCTGAAAATCGATATAAAGTCAACCAGGCGATCATAGGGGACAACGCAGAGAAGTGCGATTCGGCACATCGTCGTCGCTACTGCCAGCATTGCAGGGCGCTATCTTGTTCGCACTTGCCTGTGTGTCACGAATTTACTCCAATAGGATACTCGTACTCTGGGTTCAGAGGCTTTACAGACGGAGAAAGGCGATCGAGGAGGCGCAGGCTCGCAGGAAAGCTCAACAGCTGCACCGCCAAACGGTCTTCGAGACTGCTATGTGCACAACGATCCAAAGATTGTGAGTTGCAAGCAACCAGCTTTTGTTTGCACGCGTAGACCAGGGATTTGCGGACAATTTGAAGTGGCAGTTCATGCGGAGCTCACTACTTAGTGTAGGCATGCAGGTGAGATGGCACTCTGTGGCACAATGAGGTTACAAAAGGCTAAGCGGTATCGCGTGTGCCTCTGTGCCTGTCAAGCAGCAACACTGTTGGAACCAGTGCTCGACCTTCCTGCGCGTCTTGTGTTCGGCTGGAGGTCTCTTCTATGTCAAATTAGGCGCAGTACAAAACAAGAAAAAGAGCTCCAAGGGCAGTGTCCCACATCAGCAGCGCATGCCCGATAAGTACTACCTACAGTTCTCATACGGCTCTCTGGTTGAGTAGGCGGTGTCACACCGTATACAATCAGAAAAGACCTTCCGTGCCACGTTTTCGGTAGCGTTCCCCTCCTACAGGCTTATAATGTGTCTTTTGGCTGGTAGTTCGGCGCTACAGCAGGGAAGCAGCCTTTTTCTGTTTGATTACAGGCAGACTCATGCACAGTGGACTCATGATTTAGGTCAAAAGCCATCCTAAGCCACGCCAACGCTTCTTGCCCCGTCCCCACCTTCCTGACGTTTAATTTTCTGCGAAGTACAATCATTCGTTGTTTGTGCCATCACTGCGCCCCTGAAAACCCGCGGCGACCAGAGCTCAGGACGTCCGGTATTGAGCGGAAACAGAGTGGACTCTTTCCAGTGATACCCGCGTGACACAGCGTCTGACACTTCTTATGTGCTCGCGCGCAGTTCGGTGGCGCAGGTCTCTTCTTCCTGTGAACCTGCATCCTCACACCTGATCCCCATGCCGGGGCGCACGGGTATTTAAATACCGCGTTTAGAGCATAACGAATAGACTCGCACAGCATGAGTCCCCTTTCTCGTTGAGTCTGCTGGGCTCGCGGGCCTGGCCCCCGTCATCGAAGGCGTGCCGGCATGCTGTCAGAATGCCCCCGCCGACTTCCTGATCTTAGCAGGGCGACAAGGGGAACGCATCTTCGTCTCCGTTCATCAGTCCCGCGTCGTGCTCGCCAGTGCTTGGGCGCGAAACTGCAACCGCAGCAGTAAAAACAGGCGGTGAACACGTGGTCGGCGCTGCAGAGAAAGAGAGTGCGCAGGTGGAGTTTGCGTGGGAGGCGAATGAGCCACTTTTGCTTGACGTACGTTGCACGAGGACCACTACAAATCAATTTGTCTTTGTCGTTACAGTTTTCGCGGAGAACGGAGTCGGCGTCTTCTTTTTTGCTTCGAGGAAAGGAGGAAATTTGTCCAGCGAATTGCTGAAGAGGTGACTACCGGAAGACTCGCGCGAACACAGCCTTCTTCCTTGAGCGGTTAATGTAGCACTTTTCCTCACGGAGTGCATTTCGCTTCATACGCACGAGTAGCAGGGCTCTTTTCCCGCCTTTCGCCCAAAGTTGTGTCGAGCAGCCAGGCGTTCGTGCCTCTCCCAAGGAAACCATCGTCTCCTTATCCTGTTCGACACCTAGAAGACTCTGTGGTGACCTCGGGATTTCCCGCAGTGGCGCTCCTCTGCTGAGCCATGAAGCTGCCACACTGAGCGGCGTATGCACCCGCTAGTTACTCCTGCCACGCCGTCTCATTGCAGCCATGTAGATTCCTTGTACACGGCTTCGCGGCACGTCACTGACTTTCCTGGTGTACAGATAGAGGAGGTGCGCGACATCCCACGTAGCCTCGCACTCTTCACTGGAGACATCAATAGGCCGGTGTCCCCGTTTGTTCCTTCTCACGCTTCCCAGGCGTGTTGACCGGTCCTTGCACAGACCGCCTGAATCTCTTAGAAAACTTCCGCTGGTGAGAGAGAAGCACGCTTGTGCCGCATGCCGTCACGGCAGAACACAGTGTCCTGCCGTCTTCTCACAACGCGACGCGCGCGAAGCTGTGTCTACCAATGTATGAATGCGCATGCAACCTTCGGTCTGCACATTCTCAAAGCCTATAGGCATGCTGATATCTGCGTGAGAGCCTGCTGGTCGAGAGGTTTTCACCCAGCGGAAAGCTGCCTGCCTCCAGGGCTACATGCACGCGGAGACAAGTGTCAACGGTGCGGCCTCAGTGGCACCGTGCTGCATGTTTTCACCGTTTCAGAGCTTTCACAGAACGCCGGACACTCTGCACTGCAGTGTATGCTCGTGTTTCAGGGCAGTTCACAGACCTGAACGGCTAAGGGCTGCGTTACAGTCTGTAGCCCTTGTTGCTGGTGTGCTTCGCTAGCACTACTAACAGCAGGTACAAACGAAACCGGGACGCCAGCACGTAGGCGTGCGGAAGCAGCGGACGATCTGGCATTAATGCGAAGGGTGTGCTGCTGGTCGAGCGATGTGTCTGCTTCTTATCTTTACCCTGCTGTACATACATACGTACCGGCGTCGCCCGACAGCGCGCAGCTGCCGCGCGCCTGGCAGAGAGAGCTGCCTTTGCTTGCCGAAGGATCCTTTGCCGACGTCTACGCAAAGGCGGTCTTGCAGCAGAATTCTGTCCGCAGCTGGCAGACAGAGACGTTGTACTGTGACTTCCTATACAGCCTGCAGTGCACCGTGCTCTGCGCAGTAGAAACTCCTACGAGATCTAACTACCGCTCGGCTGCCGTGTAATCTTTTGCTAAAATGCCTTTCGTGCGCAATGTAGGCTGAACAGATGAAGACCGAGCTTGCAGAAGAGGAGCGGCGAGTGCGCGAGGAGCGCCAGGTGAGTACACAGTATACCGTTCCTCCCCACCTTGTACCAGCATCAGCCCAGACGCGCAGTTCTTCAAACTCGCGGGTGTACTCGTGCCTGCACTCGTATGCAGAGGAAAGTTGCTGCTCTCCCAGCGTGGCAGCTGCTGAGCTCGTCTCAAGAAAAGCCTGCGTGATTAGCGTGCTTCGGACGGACGCAGCCCAGAGGCGCTATTTTCAAAGTACTGCTTTCTCCTGCTCACGCGCTTGGGTACTTCGGGCAAAAGGTTATGCAGCTGCCGTGTAACCTTCTGTTTGTTGCCATTTTGCACCGTGTGTGCGGCTCGCGCATAGCAGGTGCCGACCGAACGAACTCGCTACTGTTGTCCGCCGTTTCGGCAGCGGGGTGGTCGCTCATGAATCCTGCTCTGCTGCTCATATTCAGAATTTCGATTTGCTTCACCATTGCTTGCATACAGAAATTGGAGCGCTCCGCGGCACTCAACGAGTTTGCTAGAAACGCGCTGAAAGCTCATCACTTGGTATCGACGTCAAATACGCCGGGTGAGTGGATCCGCTACCGTGGGAGGAAACAAAATGAAGCCTCACTGGATAGGACGCTGTATACGTGCAGCAGTACGCCTCCTTGGGTCACTGCCAACAGCTGACGAACGAGAAATGAGGTACCGTCGTGTGCCACACCGGCTGGACTACCGCAAAGCACGCAGCATACGCCTTCTTGTGATCGTCCGCCTTAAAAGCGAGAGTGTGGCAGGCAATCCCGCTGCCGCGGTACTGCAAGCCTCTTGCTTTCCGTCCTGCCCTTACATGAAATATATCCTGCTGGTCTGCAGCAAACATCTGAGGGCACAAGCAGTCCCGTACCCGACGCGTGTTGCCAGCGACCGCAGCTCGAACTGTAAACCGTCGAACAAGCATTCCACGCAGCGCTACCGCGAATCCTGGCATTCTGATCCGCCCGAAGGAAACAAAATACTGGCTTACACGACGCAAGGGCCATTAGCATCGCGCACCGCTTTAACTCCTGTACATCCTCTCAGCTACACCGTATCATTCCCAGCTTGGCACACTCCTTCCCACGCATGACGCTTTTGTTGAGGCCGCGTACCCCACGTCTACGTTTCAGAGACTTCTTGCAGCAGAGTTCAGCGAGTCCACAACACTACATGAATTCTGCTCGCTTCGTCGGAGGCTTTAACCTGAACGTCAGGAGATCCTACGACATTGACAGCTATACTTGCTGTCACACAAGGAGCGGCTGCGCGGTGTGGTTGATAGCCTTCATGTCCCACCGTCCACACCATTTGGGTCGCCGTTTCAGAAGGTGCCCTTCACCCTTTGCTAAAAGAGAGGTATTAGGCCCGAACTCGTCGGAGGAGCGCGGATTTCTGGCAGCGCTCCGTGAAGCACGAAGTCATGTCCGCAAGTACACATGCCAAATGTAGGGTATTCATTTCCGTTTCCTTCTGCTATCTTCCCAGGTGTTTTCCGCCCTGGCCCCCGATGCCACCCCTCTACGCTTTGTACGAGGTCCAAGACGGAGAAGTGCAAAGCATGCATCTGCATCACATCAGACGCGCAGAGACCTTGTTGCCATCCTCTGTGCGCCTTTGGGGAGCCAGTCGATAATTTGCTTCAGGTCTACGGGGCTGCACAGGTGACGTCGTCTTCCCCTCAAGTATTCTGTCAAGCATTTAGCTCACAGGCGGGCCAGAGGGCAAGAGGGTGCGGAAGGAGCGACTCTTCCTAGTGTGCGGTCGGCCCTCTCAACCTGAAAAGCTTTCTGTTATTCTGTATTTGAGAGTGAGGCTGAGAGCGAGTGCGAGTGCCACCAACAGGTCTAGCGGCGATGCGTCCGTTGAGACGTTTCGGGGCTTATGTTCTTGTACAGACGCCTCTCACCTTGTGGTTACTGCGTGAACACATGTCAAGGCGGCCTACACAAAGTGACCCGGTCGCCGCCTCGATACATGTAGACGTAGAACTCTTGGAGTGTCGTGTTGTTGAATATCGGGTAGAAAGCGGCTTCGCTTTCCGCCCTAGCGTACTGATACGAAAGAAAGGCGGACGGCCCCAAGGGCGTATCTGATGGCATCTTCCTTCCTCCACGTGCGGCGCTCATCCTGGCCGTCGAAAGCGCCACCTGCATTTGTCGGTGAGCCGTGCCTCGCTTTCAGCTTGGCGTAGAGCATGACATGGCATCAGTACTGGCCAGCGGCCTCTGATGCTGGTAAGCCCATCAACGCGTATGTAGGCGGGAGCGCGGGACCCGCGTGGGCTTCCCTAGCTAGGAGAGAACGCTGCCACTGGAGGTGCTGCATCTACTCGTACACTACTGCGTAGTAAACATGCGTGTAACTAGTTACCAGTAGCAGTGACACCAGAGAAAATCCGTCGGTCTCTGTGTACCCCGAAGACCTGCTCGCCCCTGCCAAATACCCACGCAGCAGGTTTTCTTGTCTTGTAGTAGTCATAGTAGTAGTAGTATACGCGGTGAGTGGGGGTAACCAACCACGAGGGCCGCCTCGAAAAAGACATGTAACAATATTTGTAGTTGCCCTGACTTGCTGTGTGCTACATGTTGATTGGGAATGAATCATCAGAAAAACCACTGCTGTGTCGGCCCTAGTGGCGTTCGAGGGACGATTGCAGTCTCAACAGGAAGTGTTCATGAGTGGACACTGGGAAGGCTCCCGTCCCAGCCCTCTTGCTTTTCTGGAGCCTCCGGCACGCCACAATCCCACAACCTACGAATTAGCCGCCAACAGAGGAGAACCCCAGCAGCTACCCGACTGGTAGTCCCCGCTAGGTCGCCTATTTCGTGCACACGAGTCGGTCAGCGCGGCCGTGCTAACTGCAGCCTGTTATGACGTATAACGTATAACATCTTAGGTGTACCAGCTTTTCGGTCTGCTTGACAGGGTTGCTTGGTAACAAAAGGTGATCTTCGGCCGTCATGACCACAAAGAATGGTGTTTTGCGCTGCCTCGCCGTCTTCGTTTGCATATTAGAGCGCCGCTCACGGAGTGCCGCGTACATTGGGAAGGATGCGACGGCAGGTACCCGGCAGGTGAGCGCGTAGATAGAAGGGACAGACGGACGAATGCAAGAGCGTTTCCAGCGGCGACACTCCGGGCTGAACAGCGCACCTCCCCAGGGAGTCTAGGTATATTTATCGGAGATGGCCAAATGTTATCGATGCACCGCATCAGATATGTGCATCGGCTTGGTGCGCCGATGTGCATCCGCGTTACTATTCGAATGGGGAACGGAGAATGACAGTTACGCCGGGTAGAAGAAAAGCAACGAAACCATTCAAGGACGAACGCGCCGAAACGGATTCTCACTTGTGGGGAGCAACACAAGCGCTCCAAGCGACGGCGCTATGTCGCGGGGCAGGAGGGCTCTGACGCCGAATGTACGACTGGTAATTCCGTACTTTACCTAAGGGAACTGAAAGGTGGCGCTGTTGTCAGGCGGAGCCTTCATGAATTTGACCAGGTCATCGTAGCCTTTCCTTCAACGCATCTGGTAGGACGTGAAAAAAGTAGTGAACTTCCAGTTCTCCGTCTTCTGGCAAGTCGGTGCAGTGAACCGCATTTCGAACGCGATCTGCCCCATATTTCGCGCGAAGACTCTTTGGCCTTAGCGTTCTTGCCATTGCGGAATCGAATGGGCCTACAAAGACGTATATCGTAGACACACTACGAGCAATTCCTGTCTAGAAAGTGGCCATTCATCGCCGGCGCAGACTGACCCTGCCCCTTTTGGGGTGCAAGTGTTTCAAGATTGCATCTATATGTGTAGGTAGTCACTGGCGCGACAGAGGTAGCGTTACACACAAAGAAGAAACGTACAGCTCTTGGTTGTACGCGCGGACGGGAGTGTATACGAAATGCATATGCAGCTTTCAGCGCAAGCGGCAAACACGCGTCCAGTCCCCACGGATGCACAATCCTCGCGTACACCGACGCGGGACACGCACATGAGTCTTCCACGTAAATGCAGGGGAGCGCTTGGCTCCCTGTGGTACGCGCACAAAAATCTGCATACGGCATGCAGGCAGCTATTAGAAAAGACAGCAAACACGTTTCCCAGCGGGAAAGCTGCCAGGATGCGCTACTCTGGCGTGCAAGGACACGAACACAAACCGCTCGTCGGGGGGGCGCCCTTTGCAGCTCCCTTATATGGTGGACATCCGGGTCTAGACCGCTGCAGGTACAGCTTCTCTACTTTGCAGTCTGCGGCTCAGTCTTCAATGCACAACAAGGGTGTGGACTTGAGAAAACACGGACATGCCGGGTGCCTTTGGCTTGGTGCTGCATGAGCAGAGCGGCTCTGCACTGTAGAACACGGCTCCATAGTGGAGGGATCTACTGGCGTAGCGAAGGAGGCTCCTGTAGGCGAGTGCGACATTTTTTTTTTGGTGGTCTTCACAACAGGTGTTTTGTTCCCCGCAGACTTGCCTGTCAGCTCTCTCAGTCGCTTAACGGTGTTCTTCTCAGGATGCTCTACATGCATCGCTACGCACATCCCTGACGTCAGTTCCTCGATCATCTGAAAGCAAGATTGGAAACACATCCTGTATAGGAGCCTGAAGGCTGCAAACCAGGTGAATGCCGCCGCGAAAGCGTATGCTGCGCACTTCAACAGGCAGCTAGCATTCGCGCGCATGCAAGGCATCAACTCCATTGTCTGCCACTCGAATCGTAGGCAGCAAGGCTTGCCGTATGTTCACCGCAGACTATGGAAAAGCCCTCGTTTCTGACGTTGTTGTCAGGCGGGTGTATTCAATGCCCGCGCAGTTACAGTGTAGACTGCCAGACGGCTGCCGTACTGCAGCGGTTTGGCTTCGCGCCTAATATCTTTGTATACTAATGTAGAAGCGCTCGCATTTGATCCCCTCCCCCAGCATCCCCTTTGTGAAGGCACAAGAAAGCCTCTGCGTGCACCAATTCACTTGACTGTTCTATCGTTCCTTGTACAGCTGCACTCTTAGAACCGCGCAGCAGAAGGCTCAAGAAGACTACGTAATCACAGATCGAAAAAAGCCGCGCAGAGCAAGCGTCACACCCTTGACCACGACCGCCATACGCAATCAATCTTCTACGTTAGAGGCACCCCGACGGCGTGGCGGCAGAGCACGTGTTAGTGTGTGTTACGCTTTCTCGACGCATCACTTATTCCGACTTCAATTCCTCTGTGCTTCAAGCATCCCTGACACGTTATTGTACCGGCTGCGCCGTCCTTTTCCCGTCGTTTGGCTAGTCATGCCGCTTGCTTTCGTGGCTGGGCTAATTCCACCCCTCTCGAGGCTTACCAAGGGGTGCTCCTTCAGTACGGTTTGGTACACCTCAAGAAATTCACTTGCGGCGTTTTTCGTCAAGTGGAAAGACTGCATTGCAAGTATATTGAAGCCCGCCTCTAGAATGTCCCGTATGATGCTCCCGGCGTGCTTGAGTCCGCTAGGCTTGACGATACAGCAGCTGCAGTCTAGTGCGCGCGCTCCTCCGCAGGAAGTATCAGGGATTGGACAGCCGTTTTCAGCTGCTCCCGCCGGTCTCGCGCACTCTGCGCTTGATGCGGCGTCATTGCTTCCAACGATAGCAACAGCATTCTCTTGTTTGGAGACGCCGTATAAAGCGCGCAGACTACGGGGTGCCCCTTCCCTGGCTACTGCTGGATCTGCAGGGCCGACCACCGCTTCCACCCTTGAGAGTTGCGCACACAGTTGACAACAATGATCTGTCAAGAATGACGCGTCGTCAGGAGGCGCGCGCACATGGTGGGGCTGAATCCTTTTACCCACCTATCAAGCAACCGTAGCACTCGACATGACATGTCGATGGCTCTCACACATATCAGCAGCAACCTTTTTTGAATGACAAGTACGCAAGCTCTTCCCTCCACGCATCGGCATGTACGTTCGCGGTATCGCATATGTGGACTCTTTCAAGGTCCACATCAACCGTACGCTTGATGAAAGTTCCGAGCTAAGGGGGGCAGGAGACGCACGCCACAGGCGAACAAACGCGCGGTGGTGCAAGCGAATTCGCGCGCGGAAGGCGCGTGTGCGCGTGCTGAATTCAGTTGTTGCCACCGGACAGGAGGTCAGAGGGAGATGAAGCTTCGGGGTCATGTCGCGAAACATGCACCCGTGTACGCTCATTTCCGTACGCCGCAGTGACAAGTTGCCCACCGGGGTCATTTGCGGGACACGAAGCTGTCATACACCAGTGGTGCACGGCTCTTCACAAACACAATTAGGGAGCGGCATTAAAGAAGGAAGGAGTACGTGTGTAATTTACTCGGCACTTGGCTCTAGCGCTAACACAGGTTCGTCGCGTTTGCGCAGCACGCCTCTACCCACCAAGGACGTCGGGGGGGTACGCCGCAGGCCCCGAGAAAGGAGTTAATTTCTCAAGTCAGGGAGTTGACTTCGCGCGATTCTGCGATACATTTTCTGTCTCGGTATGTGTACAAACGCGTGCGTGTACACGCCAGAGCACGTCCAATCGTAAGTACGCGATACGTAGCCTTGCGTGGGCAAGCTTG
>SJYA01003903.1:10447-24718 GCA_006410615.1 Neotragus moschatus | reverse complement strand
GTCTGCCCCTGGCAAAGCAGTTAGCAAACAGTCGGGAAAGCTGTTGCCACGAGAATCCTCGTTTCAGATAAATTCGAGATACTTGCAACCACAGGTGACGACATGAGAGAACATTGTGCGCGGAGGCGAAGATATCTAAGAAAGCACGAACAATACACAAGAAGGTAGAGCCTTCGATCGGCAAATGACACGCGTAACGTCATCCTTCATATTTGGAGCCCGGCGAAGGCCTGAGTCGAAGAGTCCTCCCGGTCTGCCTGTTCTGTCAGACGCGCCGCCTTCATTATGCAGCCATTCTGCTGGTAAGACGTTAGCGTTAGGATGCGGGGATGTTTACAGGTTGGCTGTCCGCGCTCGGAGATGCACGGATCGAGATTTACCACATTGCTTACTGCGTACATGCGTGTGCAAAACATACAGAATTAGTCGCCGTCCGTACACAAACGAAAAATCTACAGCGAGGCTGCGACGCGAAAATCAGGAGGAAGAAATAAGCCGTCCTGTGTTCCCTTCCTATCGTCGTCCCTGCCGCATACCACGGCCATCCCGTAGGCGCCCCACACGGGGTCTCGGGAGTCCGCCGATGCCCACCTATCACTCAAAAAATGAGACGGGCCCCAGCTTGGCACACACACAAACAATTGACGATTCACAAACGTCACGGGGACTGAATGTGCGTATGTCTTCCCGGCGGCACTTGGGTCGGTGTGGGGGTTTCCGTTTCCTACTCTGCCAGCTGTGCATCGGACTCTACCAGTAGCTCTGACAATAGGGCCCACGGGCATGTATACTCGTGTGCCATAGTGTAGCTGGAGACACCGGATGCCAGTTCCATATGCAGGTGGACCATGGTTTATATACTTTGGTGTATATGCCGTTTCGTGTTTCCCTTGCGGTTTGGGGGGACGACAGATTGCTTCAGGGAAGGCGAAGGTCCGCTCGATCTACTAGAGAAGCGCACATTATGTGCGCAGGTAATAGACAACAGCTCAGAAAATCTCAACGCAGCAGGGGACGGGGTCGTGGAAGACAAGCCGCTAGTGCTGCCATGAGGCTGGTCCAACCTATAGCTTATGCAGAAAGAGGGCGTTTTCACCCCAGATGATGCACCGTTGTTCTTTATCCCTTGACGCAGACGCAGCAGCTAGTCCAGCAGTTTCAACTTCTGAACTCGCAGAACTTGCTTCTCCACGCGGGCTTCTTTGCAAAGGTCTTACTCAATTACCTGATTAACCTCTCGGAGCTGGTAGGTAGCCTGAGCGGGTGAGTGTTCCGCAGCATGCACATATGATGACACATACATGTACTCGTGAAGTTGTGTCTTGCGCGCGGGGATGGGAGCGCTCGGAGGGTCTCTGCGTTCTAGGTTTCAGTCGACGGCGTGGGGCGTTGCAGCGCCGGGGACACTCACCTCGACCAATTCTTTCATTAACAGCTCCAAGGCTGCATCGGGGCTTGCATCGTGAGCCTAGAGAGCAGAAAGGTGCTTCTTCATTTGCATCGGGGAGGGGACAAAGAGAAGCGTCTGCCCTCTCAGAGCTTCAGGATTCATTCCGCACACGTGCCCATACGGAAAGCAAAGGCGTACGCTGTCCCCTGCGTTGAGTTTAGGGACTTCGTGCGGCAGAATGGCACAGTCGGTACACCTACAGCATCCTCTCTCCTGATTTCCTCTTCCGCCACGCCGGCTTCCTCAGCTTCCTGAGCATGGGGCATCGACAGCATATCACCAAAAGGCCAGGCAGATACGCGGAGGGCGTGGCATGTGCACTGCGCCAACCGCCACGTCTGCGCCGGTCTACAAATCCTGACCTCTTTAACTTCGGCAAGATCTGCCACGTCGTGGCCTTCTTCAATTTTCGCATCATATTCTTGCTCTCTGCAAGACGTCCGCAAGGCTCACCCTTCCGTCTCTCAGGTGCACACCCACGTGAAGCTATACGACTGCATACACTACGTGGAGGGAGAGATGGATTGAGAAGACAAAACGAGCGACGTGCTTGGTTCTCCGCGCATGAACGCTAATGTGGACACTGTTCAGTAGTGCGCCCACTGCCGCTGTCGTCAGAAGACCACCTCAACGTTTACATCTCTGACCTCGTATCGGCTGCTTCGATATCGGAGATGGCCTCTTCGGCTCCAGCTTCCGCCTCGTCTTCTTCCTGCCAGGCCCCCATAGTTACTTTGGTGTGTAGTGATAAGTCCACTTTGCAAAGCGCTCCTTACTTCGGTACCGTTCTGTGCATTAGCTGTTTTGATCACCGGGAGGCCGCCGAACACCGCAATTCCCGCTGTGCACACGCACGCCGAGAAAAGCTGCAGCGCTTTCATTGCGTCAACACGGCTGCGCGAGATTACAGGAGCAAGGGGGGCCGGCGGTACAGAAAAGGCAGGAGCACCCAAGCCGTTGATGCGCACGGGGAGAGGGGGGGGTGGTCACCGACAGAAACAAGATGGATGAATGTTGAGGGCAGTACACCGTGACGGGGGACAGCCCGACATACGGCGCGGGTCACATGCCCTGTACGTACACTGGAAGACGTAGACGACGCCCGCAGTTTTAGCTCTCGACCCAGCTGCAGCAGACGTTCCTTTGCGTCGGAGAGTGAGCGTACAGTTTCTGCCTTCGCTAATAAATCATGCTTGCGCCGCTTCCCTAACTATATGTGCCAGCCTTCCCCAGAGTCTCTCACCGCCCAGCTGGCATGCGTGTAAAGCTCTGGATGGTGCATCAGGTTTAGATAGTCTGGAGACCGTATTAAGCCTCTGTCTCTGAAGCACTTTACATTGCACGTTGCTCTGCGTAGATAATATCGAAGTGCACCCCGGAGAAATGTGAAAGCAGAGATAACAGCACAACACTCCGTCCGACTGTTGGTGGAGAGTGAAGACAGCCAGCCACCCATCTGCGCTCTTTCTGACGTTGGCCTCCCGTTCGCGCGAAAGTATGTCTTCCAATCCTTGTAAATGGCTGGCTCAGTACGGCAACACCCCCAACTCTTCATTGCGTGCTCCGGCGATCGGTACTGGTGGCGCTGAGGGACTACGACCTGTGTCGGTTTTTAAAAACTAGTCTGCAATCTCCCGCTTCAACTTTCACCGATCAAAGCAGAGCGCTCCCTCTTCAAGAAGTACGACAAATTTTTCTCGGCTGCGTACAGCAACGCAGCCATACGCAAGTAGCGCCGCTGGTGTGACGTTATGCGCGCCCGTTTCGGCTTCTCGTGGAGGTGCGGCGGTCGCGCCCGCTACCTGCCTTTGTCTGCGCTCGGGGCTGCATAACGTCTTCGCTTCTCTGCTGGAAGCCTTCTGCAACTCTTCCTTCAAGAAATCCACTGATAAGCTTCCAGCTGCTCGAGACGCTAGTTCTGCCGCTCTGCTGTAGGCAATCGAAGTGCACGGCAGTCCGCACAGTGCTGTTCCTGCCTCCCGTATTGCGCCCTATGCAAACTCGGTGGCCATCTCTGCCAGCGAATCTGACAGGAACGCCTTGGAGCGAGGCGCGTCCGACCGAAAACAGTGCTCTCATTCCTGCTTGCCGCGCACACACCACTGCGGCCGGTAATGGCAACGCAGGAGAGCACTGAATTGTTGCTCCATAATGTCGAGTGTCAGACACAGACAAAACAGCAACGGCGATGCGTTTTCCGCCGCTCCGCATTTTAGCGGCGTGACTATACCCGCCGTTGTTTGAGCTGTCAGTAGCTCTGCGCTACTCTTCTATGATCTACCAGGGGCCTCTCTGGCATTGCAGGCAGCACGATCCCGCAGCTCTGATCGTGTGAGCAGACGAAGCGCTTTCTCGATATGTGCTGCACTGTCAAGATGAACACTGCAGAGTCCGTCGGCATGACCCGAAGCAAGAACTTTTGGGTGCTTCTCTACGTATGAAAAGAGGCTCTTTGACCCATGTGGGATCACTAGATCAACGTAGCCATCAGGTGCCAGCAACACGGCTACTTCTCGACGTCTCAGAATGATCTGCAAGCAATGGGCTAGCTTATTCAATCCCGGTGGTACTCGCCGCGGGCACACTTGTGGCGTCGGCAGCAGCGTATGCAGCCATGAGTTTTGCTGCGTGTGCCAATACCTTCGCATTCCGCGGTAGCTCCACACGACGTTTAGAAGTTTCTGTGTTAGTTGCTGCTTCTGTGATACAAAGCAAACTATGATTGCGTATCTCTGACGGCGCCGGTGCTCCTGAGACGGTGATTGCAAGCGCGACCGCACCCCTGTCTGCCGTTTCCTTTTCCGTCGTGCTGCGCATTGTTTCCGCACTGCGACTGCGTGTTCGGTCCGAACGCTTCTGTCTACGTTGTGCTGTCGCACTGAATGCCATCACTACTGTTGTGAAGAAGCCTTAAACAGAGAGCCGTGATAAAGATGGCCCTCTTCGTCGAAGAAGCTTCTTTACCTCCTTTCAAGACGAAGGCGTCGCTGCCTTCGTAGAGAGACCCGCGATCTGCGCTGCACCTTCAGGACGTGCCACTGTTATTACTGTCACCGCGCCAGCGGGGCATGACACGACATAAATGCAGGCTCTCGAACGTCTCTGTAGCCATATTGTCACGTCCGGCTAGGTCAGAGGTAAGGATTCCCAACTTCTCTAAGCCTTCATAAGGGGAGGGAGTCCCGCGTCGCTACAGTCGAATCGCTGGTGCAAAGACTCCGCTACGCCGCCCGCAGCAACTGGCGCAACGGCTGCCTGGGAGACAGAGTATACCACCGCTCAACCTACCAGAGCGTCACGACGATTGCAACCACTCAATATTGTGTTTTCTTCTCGAGAGAGGACAACGTGAGTGCGGCACGAAGCATACGACCCAGCAACCGTGTCTACCGTGCCGGGCGGAGCTCGCGGGATACTCATGTGTCTTCACCGGCGAGTACGTACTGATGCGTGGACGTACGTACACCATGTGCCGACAGAGACTTCTGTACTGACTTAATAAGCACGTACGTTTGCTCGAGCGGGGAAGCTGTGCACGTGGCAAGACCTGCAGGCGCGTTTCGCGCTTCTGCTTGCGCAGGCGGCCCAACACTTGCCTCATATTTCGTCAATTTGCCTTTCGGCAAACTGCCGCGCCTGAAGGGTGAAGGCCTCCATGTGTGCTGGGACATGATGAATATAGAGATTTGCACACGTGTGTGTGGGCATGCGTCTATAGATGGGCCGGGTGCCACCACATAGTGCACCAACGTTCTACTAGTGAACAGGTGCCTCTGAGCATTTGCTCAGTCGGCGGCTGCAATTCTTTATCTGACAAACGCCAAAAGTGCAAGTTATAACTTGCTGTGGGACGGCATGCTTCCAACTAAGCGTGATCAGGCCTGGGCCAACTGCGTCGCGTTAACGCTTCCGCATGTGAACGTGAGCAGACATGTAGAGCAACCAGGGATAGTCTCCTTCCAGCACCACTTCGTCTGTGTCGCCTTCTTGGAAATGCGGGAGTCATGCAGCAGCTTACGCGTCTGCAAAGGCAAGTAAGCCGATCACCGCTATTGTGGTGCATCACCTGGTCAGACGCGAAGATGCTCGGTCTCTAACAAGAAGCACACGTGGAGCCCCCCACCAGTCAGCGCCCGCTTACGCGCACATGAGCGCCTGCACCTTTCATCTACCTGATCGTCCGCATCACAAGTCGCGTATAATTACGCTGCTAGAGTTCCGTGTACGCAAGGAGGCGACGGAGGAAGTAAATGGCGTGAATGTCAAGTCGGAGCAGGAGCCGCCACAGTGGCTGAAGAAGAGGCGCTTCGCCGCCTCTAGCAGAGCCAGACTCCAGATGGAACGGCAACTCGCACAATGGGTGCAGGCTGAGCCCCCTCCGGCTTTAACAAAGGCGCACTGCAGTTGCGAGTCTCGTCGCACGTGGGGTTTTGCGCTCGGAGTCGTGCAGGAATGGCTGCCCTCCACTTTTGAGAAGGTCGTACTCTACGCGGAGCAGAGTCTGACACAGCACGCGCGGCATAGTCGCCCCTAACAGAGGCGTCCTCTACATGTGGTTCTTGTTGCGCACTACGGCGTTTTCGACAACCTGAGTTTCTGCGCAATCGTGTGCTGCAGGCAGCGCGCAGCAGATCCGACTTCCGCTTCGCGTGTTTTGCCCAGTAGTGCCCAGCGTACCGTCTGCCTCGCCCTAAGGTATCTGCTCTAGGTGGCTTTGCATACATTTTCTCCTCACACAAATGCATTTGGGGCAGACAGCCTGTCTTCCTCTTGCGGCAATATTGAACGCTCTTGGCCGTCCCCCCCGCACCAGCACACATACAACTCCAAACCAGCAGCTGGCACCCCGCTGCTCTTTTACGTGCGCAGTTCCCGCAGGGCACGTACGGAGCGCTGCGTCTACGGCGCCCCTTTATCGCTTTCTCTTCAAACACAATGTGTATCTGAGAGACGGTGTCAAGGCTTACGCATGTCGGCGCGACTGCTTTACGCCCTACTACAGGATGTTGTGCAGCACAGGCGAGGTCCACATGAGCAGGATAACGATACTATAGTGTTGTTTTCTACATACGTGGGTACTGCATGCAGTTATATACCGGAATGTACGCACTAGAGAAGCGGGGGGAGAGGATGTTTCACCCCGTGTACGCGCCAGTGTCTGAAATCTGGTATGAAGAACAGCCTACTTTTTGATTGTTACTCACTCAGTCTGCAGTAAACATAAGTGGCCCCGTGGCCCCGGAGGCACAGCTAGAGTTGTGGCCACACTACAGAGAAAATGCCCTTCCCGCGGCTCCTGCGGCGATCTTCGTCCTTTTCGCGCCCTTGTGCGCGGAAGCTTCCGCTTCCGTGTGCGTCAGTTTTCTTTTTCCTTCCGCGAAGTCATCCGTTATGAGCCCCTTTTTCACACAGTCGGTGGCCGTACACGGAGAAATGCTTGACCCCGACGGCACCCCTCGCCTTCGGGTTGCTGAAATCCCCACTTCAACAGGAAACCGTAGGGGCGCCTGTGTGCAATCCTCGTGAACCAGCTACCGTAAAGGCCAGCAGAGTCGCCAGAGCGTAGGAGGTCCTCGCCTGCGTCGCTAGACTCCGTCGCTGTGCAGTGCGTGTGATGGGTTCTATAAGTAATGCTGTGGCTTGTTGCTTCCTTGAAACCACCCACGGTGCACAGTGGTTGGGCGGGCCCTAGGCACGCTGGCGCGAAAGTTACCCTGCTGCAAGTAACGCTCGTGTAGCAATTTCGAGTTCTCCTGTGTTCCTTGCTCTTTCCCACACTGCGTCTGCTTCGGCGTTTGTATATGTGTTATTGTCTTTGTTGGTTC
Source organism: Neotragus moschatus (assembly GCA_006410615.1). Classification (NCBI taxonomy): domain Eukaryota; kingdom Metazoa; phylum Chordata; class Mammalia; order Artiodactyla; family Bovidae; genus Neotragus; species Neotragus moschatus. The sequence continues at coordinate 17,443 of SJYA01003903.1, read as the reverse complement.
AAAACTCTGCGTTTGTTATCACCGCGACGTTTCCTGCCTTGAGAATTTATGCGGCTACTAGCCGAAAAGCGCCTTCCAGCGCGCTGCACACTAAATCACTCATGCTTGAAAGTGCTGACAGAGGGTACACCGCAGTTCATTTGTCGTACACGCAGACCTCGAGAATGTCGTGCGTTGGAACTCTGTGGATCGTTTGTACTCACTGTTTCCGCACAAAACGCTACGCACGCACGGTCGATTTTTGCCCACCTTAGGACTTCATCCCTTCTGCGACCTCTTGAAAAGCGTCGCGAGGAGAAATCCTGCGCGCTGCCTCGAGCAGTCCGACACGGCCTAAGACAGCACTGACGTCTATGTATACACGCTCTTGGCATGCGTGGCGCACCCCGCGGCAAATGCTCTTTGGAAAAAATGTCCTCCCTATACAGCAGCAGCGGCTTTGCCGGCCACAAGTTGTTTCGATCGTGGGACGAGAAACGTTAGCTCTGCTATGAATATCGCAACCGGCACGCAGTGCACAGCTGCGGCGATAGCACGCAAAGTACTCTTAGACAGGACGGAGTTCAGGTTCCGTACGTCACTGCAGCGGATATGTGTTGCCCAGCTCCAAAGGCATCCCCTCAAACTTCGCCGGTGCCAGGCACCCCAGCATAGGCTCCCGCGCCCTTTCATCTCTACGGGTACCCGCGGACCCTGTTGAAGAAGCTCAGGTAGCGTATACAGATTCTTCCGCTTTTCTTCATCTAGCCCACGACGGACAGAATGACCCTAGGGCGGAGAATTGGATGTGCACGGATACGTGAAGAATGCGACCCGTCGAGAAAGTGAACTCCTGCCAAGCCAAGCCGACCTCCTCTCACCCGCCACTGGCTGCTAGCGATGCAGGTTACCCGCTGATAGCCTCATCATCCTGTCGAGGACCTCACGCTCTGCTGACAACGAGTACTGCGTCGTGCCCTCGACATCAGTAGCAGAGGCTGCCTGAGGCGTCAAGCCAGAAACTGGTTGCTTGAGAACCGGGACTTCTCTCGGTTTTACCGTCAATGAAGTAAGATACACGAGCGAAACCCGTGTACATTTACTGTGTCAACTCCTTCCTTCGGTCTTTCGATGCAGACATCGGTGTCATTGCACGCTGTATGTAAATGGGTACCGCCACAACTGGTGCTCTCCGACTGTCATGCAACCTGCGACCCGGACCAGCCTGCGTCTCCTCGTCTGCCGTAGAGACGAGGAACAAGGAGTGCGAAGAACGACATGCGGCTACGAGGGGACTGTGAGCTGCCCCAGAACAGGAACACGCATCCATCAGTAGAGCCGGCAGCGGCGCATCCGCGATATACTAGCTGTGGGCACCCCAGGGCTTTTAAAGCACGCACTCGGCATGTCAGAGTCCAACGTTGTCTCTTTGCAGGAGGAACACTCCTTTTTCGCGGCCGTTTCAAAGAATACTTATTTATTTACCGTAGCAGGAGACCGTCGAGTGACTGTCGACGCGGAATAGTAAGACAAGTTTATTCGCGATTGTAGCCAAAGCTGTCATGTACTTCGGAGTGCCGGGATCGCGTGCTGCGGAGGTGGTTTGCGCAGCTGAGTAATCATTCTTAGTAGAAACTGCCATCAGCCCTGAATTCCTGTGACCCGGGAGCTCACTCGTATATGATTCTCCTTCAGAGCCGGTCGCTACCACCTGGGCACATTCAGGGGCACTTCACGGGGGCCTGCTAGGCAAGAGCCGAAGGCTGACTTTACTGCCACGGCAGGAAGCCTTCGGAAAAAGGCGTCTCGAAGAAGACTCCAGTCAGATCGCCCAACGCGCGAGCCCGCCGGATCTGCCGACGTGCGGGCATGGACCGCGAGCGTCTAATGGTTTTGGGGTAGCTACGCCAGGCGTCATACTTTGCCCCTGGGCTCTGCTCGTCCCGCTCACGTAGCTAGGAGTGTTGCCCTCATTCCAGCTGCAGCCGTCTGTGGGGCGTCAAACCTAAGGCGCACGGCGGAGTTCACATAGGTTGAGCCGCTCATTCGATAGCTACAGCGTCCGGCAGAAAAGTGACGTAAATGCAGCACGTAGCAGCCGTCGCGGACCTGTCGCGTGCGTTTACGAATGCGTGCAACTTCTGATTCACTGCGGAGACCCCGGCGCTCCCACGTCACTGGGTACCGGCGCGGCAGCGTACGAGCCGGACACCCTCTACAATCTATAACCCGTGCCGGCACCGGCGATCTAGCTTTGGTTGAACGATTTCACTGTAAAACGCGCTAAGTACGATGAGGAGGCGCACGCAAGCAGAGGACTCAGTAAACAGGGCAGAGCAAGCTGTCGCATGCACGCCCCGATGAGGCATAGCCTGGCGCCTTCTGACAATGATGGTATCGAGCACATGTGCTGCGGAATGCGGCTATGGGCGTGTTCGGCACCGCTCGTAATCCTCGTTCGCTTACGTGAGACCGCTGCCGGCAACCAAAACTTGCAGAGCGGCCCAATCCCAAAGCACTGTACTGGGTGGCCGCAAGGGGCGGAACTTCGTCGGCTAGCGGTCTGCTCCTGCAACACGCTCACGGAAGAACGTCAGTTGTAAGTGGGCACGCCGGCCTCTACATGGATGACTGTGTGACTGCACATTCAGACAGATGACTCCAGCGCATGACGGCGATAGTGTGGAGGGTGAGAGATTAACTTAGTGTAAGGATGGTTTGCCCCTCGCTTTTGGGGCTTGCTAGCAGGAGACCCGCTTTGTCCCCTGTGTTGCTATGTATACGAGTGCAAAGCTCGAGTGCAGCTGGCCCGTCACACGACGAGGGCTTGCATCATCCTTGTACGCTAATAATCTTGTGAAGAGACATAGGTTTTGTCGGTGTGCGCAATCCTGCGTAAGGTGTGCGGAAACGCGTTTCGTGATGCATAACGTAGCTTCTGCATGTAGAGCAGCACTGTTGTGCGCTTCCGAGGAACTGCGCACAGAGAGCGGGGGCCTGTGCCGTCGCCAATATGCATGACGTATGCTGAGTTGTGCATGCCCGCCGTAATAGACCAGCATCAGAGGCTGACCTCCAATTCGCCAGCGTCCTTCCAAAGCGAAGATACGTGTACGCTCTCAATGCAGGATCGGCCCCCGACTACATCTTACCTTTGCTGACTTTTGAACCGGAAGGTTCTTATAGCGTTGGAGAGCACCCGCTTGCGAACAAGTAAAACAGTGATCCGGCCCCCCATAGAGATGAGGGAACGTACCTGCAGCCAAGGACAGAGAGCAGCGAACCGCGGACGGTGGCAATAATTCCCATGATGCGTCGCTTGGCGTACAAGTGAAACTTGCGGTCGGCGTTTGACATGCAGCTTGCGATATGAAGCGCGTGAAGCCCATATTCCCCGAACACGCTGACGCAGGCAAACTGTAGCTTATGAATGTAGAAGCACCTCGTCCACGTCGCCCACCTTAGTGTAACGATACTCCAGATAATCACAAAGCGTGGATACCACAAAATTGTACGAGCTCTACAGGTGCTTTGTTCCTTCGCTTACGCACAGCACAGGCGTAGGACTACCTTGGCATGCTGCACACAAAGATCGCAGCGAGGGGGCCCTTTGAGCACGCGGTAGAGCTCATGGCCCTGAGGGCAGAGCGTGTAGCAACAGGCTGAAGGACGAGCATTCCTTTTCGGAGGTCGTCTGAGGAGTGCAGGTGAATTCCGCCTGCCAGTACACATCTTACACGCTCTGCCTGATAGCTGGTATCAGGGGGGCTCCCTCGTACTGGCCGCACCGCGTAAACACGTATGCCTCTTGCAATTCAGGCGTCGACCAGGCGGAGACGTATCAGAATTTGCAATCGGCAGAACGAGTTATAGCGGAGCCTAATTTCAAATTGCGAGGCGGGGCCGGAGGCAGTGTGAAGCTTTCGGTGTCCACCGCCGATTACTGCTATCATGCACACGTACACAGGGGTACGCGTGTGCACGTCATCCAGTTGCATCAGCGGCGTTTGCACCTTTCATAATAGCTGTAGAAAAGTATTCGCGAGCACCTGATACTCTGCCAGTGCAAGAATCGGCGCACAGGCGTCTTGTGCAGGTCTGCGGTTTGGGGCAGACTAAGCATATATAGATGCACATGCACGCAGATAAAATACAATAAACAACCTCGAGGTGTTGCTGTGCGTAAGAGTCCTCCCGAGTGTGAAGGACAGTAGAAGCGGAATGCGAAAACTGCCGCTTCCGTTACTTTCACACGGACGCGGCGTTGCGCTGGGCAGCTTTGACAGACAATGCAATCCTCCAGCAGTCCCCGTCGTTTGGTGTAGCCGAGTATGACACCTGTACTATAAAACTGTAGGCTCGATGACCATGCAGAGCGTGACGTGCGCAAGGGCGTGCGACCCCCTCTGCTCCACAAGCGACCCGCCCGCCTTTCAAGGAGACGTCGTTTCAATCGCGGCTGCTACGGCGCTTCCCCAGCGCAATGCGGCAGATTGCTATACTCGAATGGGGCCCCGTTTCGCTCTGCCAGCGGGGACCTAAAGAGCGTCTGCTTTTGAAAACCAGGTTCAAACGCGGAGGGCCGTATCTCCCTCCCTTCCCATCCGATGCCACTTGCTACAGTACGCCCACTCCGCCCACCTCCCCTGCTGCCTCGGACGATGATGAGGATAAGGATAAAGCTTCTCTCTCCGGAGAAGACTTGGCTTCTCCCCCGCCTGCTGCGTCTAGTGAAACCGACGTCTGCAAGCGGAGCGTCCGATACGCCTTAAGCGGGCACATTACACTCAATGCAGCCATCAGAAATCTGCGGCTTGCGTTCGGGTATGGATTCCCCGAGGCTGTGGGCTACGTCAATGTAAAAGCGAGGAAGCACCGCTGCGCAACGGATCACGCTCACTTCCTCCAGACGCTGGAATGGTGGGCAATCATGAAAAACGTCGACGCTGTAATCTGGATTGATTATGAAAGCCTAGCGAGCAAAATCAAAATGGTGGGCATAGCCGACTCTGTTGACACTCGACAGCACCTTTTGCGAGACGCTTTTGAGATGGCTCGCACTTGGAGGCGCCCGCTGTTACCTGAACATGTCAAGCGGCGCCGTCAAAGACATGAAAAAATAACAGAAATGACTTCGTGGAAAGCACCTACGAAGACGTCTGCGATCTCGAGCGCGCGCTTGACGCAGGCAGGGCGGCATCCAGAGCTGTACCTGCCGGACATTCCTGATAGGCCACTGGTGAACCTTACTCGCTACGATCGAGAAGTGGGCGGTGCAACAGAGGAAGCGGATGGGGTACAGCGGGGCAAAGGGACGCTGGCAGGGAGGTCTGACTCCAAGGCGTCGCGTGGCTGCGGGAGCAGCAGCGTGGCTCTACGTCCTGCGCTGTGGGACAGAGAGAGTTTCAGCGGTGAAGACTTGTGTTCTATGAGTAGGGACACGGGTATACGTTCACGAAGGTCGTCGGCCGCTTCGCTACGAAAGAGCACGGGGTTCAGTTCTGTAAGAAGCTCGTCACGCTCCGGACTGAGGCAGAGAAGCGTGCTGGGTCGCCTTCTTCGGGATGCACAAAGAAGGCGCACGGCTTTGCAGAGGATCTTGCGCGAAAGGAGATGGTCAGATTCGACCACTGACCTCAGCAGTTGCGAGAACTGGGCACCAAGTGTTGCATACCCGGGAAGACCATTGCCACGGAGAAGCGCCGTGTCCTCCAGGGTTTCAGAGGGGAGGAAGCTTAGCAAAACGGAAAAAGCCTGCAGAGGGAAGCCCCGAAAGGATTCAAAGAATGAGAGGCTACCTTCGCATGTGAATTCTCTACAGGCAGTAGCCTGCCCAACACAGACCTCCAAGGTCGCGAAAAGGGCGTCGGACGCACACAGTGAAACGGCACGTAAATCCGGGGCCGACAGCGAATCAAGGCGAGACGTTGTACAGCCCCAGCCGGACAGAAATCAAAGTGGGCAGGCGTCGTCGCTTCGCCCTCACGTGCTTCTCTCCGGTAAAGAGATTAGAGTAGGAGTGCTTGCGATGCAGCGCGCTCGCGCTGCCGCAGCAGGTCAAACATCAACCAAGCGCGCCCCTACACTGCGAAGGCCGAGATCAGCACGAGGATCTAGTTTTTTCTCAACCAGCACGAAGGCGCGCCTGACCAAAATTCGAGGAAGTGCTGCGGAGGAAGGAAGAGAATACTGGGACTCCTCGGACTACCTGGAAAATGTTCAGCCAGAATTCGTACGCCATGTCTCTCAGCGCCTCCGACATGCCTCCCGTGGCACATAAACGTAGTCACGCGTGCACTCACGTGAAGCGGCGTTTCCCGGGGTGCTTTATCGCTAGATGTAGTGGGGCGTCTGCATCAAGGACGTCACCGCAATGACGGCGAGCGTGGCTGCTCCCGTACGACTGTAGGCCGTACAAAGTAGGGGCGGTTCAGAATAGAGGGGAACACGCGGATGTCGCAAATAGTCCTACTCCGAAAACCAGGTTGTTTTTCTATCAGACGCACACGTCGCAGCCTGAATCCTGGGTACTCGTCTTTGCTTCTCGGTCTCCTTTTCCGCTTCCACAAGCGGCCCTACAACAGGATGAATGAGTCTTGCGTGGAGACCAGCACACCGCTGCATCGCCGTGAGTTACTCGTCTTCGCTTTCGTGTCTCGCTATCCAGTGCCAGAGATAACTCTACTACAAAACCGATTCGTTGTGCTTTGAGGACGGCATACCGCCGGATCAGCGGTAGCTGCTAGGTATGCTTCTCCATCTGCCGTTGCACTGCAACAAACGGTCCCACCCCGAAACGACTTCGTCTCTCTTTGAGAACCGCGTACTGCCACCTTCCCGTCCGTTGCTCCGACGTGCTCCGCCTTTTTTTCGACTGTCACAGTGACCCTACAGCATTAATCAATAGGCGTCGCTTTGGGACCCCGCACATGGCGGCCGTCCCTTTATTAGTAGCCTTTGCATCTCACACTTTTTTTTCGCTGCTGCCTCAGGTGCCTCCTCCCAACTGCATCTACC
>SJYA01003902.1:28896-44881 GCA_006410615.1 Neotragus moschatus | reverse complement strand
CAGCAGGCATATTTGGGTTTCCTTATTTTGGGGAGTGTAGATGCTCAGGGAAACTCAGGGGGAATCTCTTAAATCCGAATCGCCTTGCCCATCGAATTTCTGCAACGTGACCGTTTCACGGGTGAGATTCCCACGCTGGCTCCTGGCAGGTTAGCATTAGGGTTAGGGCTACGGTTAGGTTGAGGGTTATGGCTAGGTCTAGTGTTAGTGTTAGGGTGAGTGTAAGGGCTATACTAGGGCTAGGCCTATAGTTATGTTTAGGGTTAGTGTTAGGGGTATGGTTTGCTTTAGGGTTACGACTAGGGCTAGGATTATGGTTAGGGTTAGCGCTAGGGCTAGGGCTAGGGTTAGGGCTAGGTAGAGGTCTAGGTCTAGGGCTAGGGTTAGATTTAGTGTTAGGGTTAGGGTTAGGGCTAAAGCTAGTGTTAGGCTTAGGGATAGGGCTAGGTCTAGGGCTAGGTTTAGGTTTAGTGTTAGGTCTAGACCTAGGGTTAGGATTAGGGCTAGGGCTAGGTTTAGGGATAGGACTAGGGTTAGGGTTAGGTTTAGGACTAGGACTAGGTTTAAGTTAGGGCTAGGTCTAAGGCTAGGGTTAGTGTAAGGGTTAGGGCTAGGGATAGGTTTAGGTCTAGGGCTAGGGCTAGGGTTAGGGTTAGTATTAGTGTTAGGGTTAGGGTTAAGGTTAGGGCTAGGGCTAGGGCTAGGGCTAGGTTAGGTGTAAGGTTAGGATTAGGATTAAGTCTAGGATCATGGCTAGGTTTAGGGCTAGGGCTAAGGCTAGGGTAGGACTAGGATTAGGATTAGGGCTAAGATTAGAGTTAGCACTATGGTTAGCATTAGGTTTAGGGGTAACGCTAGGGCTAGAGCTAGGGCTAGGGTTACGGTTGGGTCTAGGATTAGAGTTAGGCTTAGGGCCAGGTCTAGTGCTAGGGCTAGTATTATAGTTAGTGTTAGGGTTAGGGTTACCGCTAGGGCTAGGGTTAAGGCTAGATCTAGGCCTAGGACTAGGGCTAGGGCTCGGGTTAGGGTTAGTGTTAGGGGTAGGTTTAGGGTTAGGGCTAGGGTTAGTGTTAGGGTTAGGTTGAGGGTTCGGGCTAGGGTTATGCTTAGGGTTCTGGCTAGGGCTCAGGCTAGCGATAGGNGATCTAGGCCTAGGACTAGGGCTAGGGCTCGGGTTAGGGTTAGTGTTAGGGGTAGGTTTAGGGTTAGGGCTAGGGTTAGTGTTAGGGTTAGGTTGAGGGTTCGGGCTAGGGTTATGCTTAGGGTTCTGGCTAGGGCTCAGGCTAGCGATAGGTCTAGGTTTAGGGTTAGATTTAGGGCTAGTGTTAGGGTTATGGCTAGGGTTAGGATTAGGGCTAGGGCTAGAGTTAGGGTTACGGTTAGGGCTAGGGCTAGTTGTAGGGCTAGGATTAGTTTTATGGTTAGGGCTAGAGTTAGGGTTAGGGCTAGGTTTACGGCTAGGGATAGGGCTAGGGCTAGGACTAGGGTTAGGGTTAGTGTTAGTGTTAGGGTTAGAGTTTGGTTTAGGGTTAGGGCTAGGGGAGGGCTAGGGGTAGGGCTCGGGCTACTGTTAGGGTTAGTATTAGGGTGAGGGTTAGGGTTAGGGCTACGGCTAGGGTTAAGGTTAGGATTAGGGCTAGGGTTAGGGCTAGAGGTAGGTCTAGGGTTAGGGCTAGGGTTAGGTGGAGTATTAGGGTTAGGGTTAGGTTTAGGGCTAGGATTAGGGCTAGGGCTAGGTTTAGGGCTAGGTTTAGGGCTAGGGATAGGGCTAGGGCTAGTGTTAGGGATAGTGTTAAGGCTAGGGTTAGGGCTAGGGCTATGGGTAGGATTAGGTTAGCGTGAGGGCTAGGATTATGGTTAGGGCTATGGATAGCATTAGGGTTAGGGCTAGAGCTAGGGCTAGGGTTAGGGTTAGGGCTAGGGCTAGGGTTAGGGTTAGGTCTAGGTCTACGGCTAAGCTTAGGGCTAGGTATAGGTCTAGGGCTAGGTATAGGTCTAGGGCTAGGACTAGGGTTAGATTTAGTGTTAAAGTTAGGGTTAGGGCTAAAGCTAGGGTTAGGGTTAAGGATAGGGCTAGGGTTAGGTTTAGGGCTAGGGGTAGGATTAGGTTAGGGTTAGGGCTAGGATTATGGTTAGGACTATGGATAGCATTAGGTTTAAGGCTAGGGCTAGGGCTAGAGCTATGGCTAGGGTTAGGGTTAGGGTTAGAGTTTGACTAAGACTAGAGTTAATGTTAGGTCTGGTTCTATGGCTAGGGATAGGGTTAGCGTTAGTGTCATGCCTAGGGCTAGGTTTAGGGTTAGGGTTAGGGCTAGGGTTAGGTTGAGGGTTATGGCTAGGTCTAGTGTAAGTGTTAGGGTGAGGGTAAGGGCTATGGCTAGGGCTAGGCCTATGGTTAGGGTTAGGGTTAGTGTTAGGGTTAGAGTTAGTATTAGTTTTAGGGTTAGGGTTAGGGTTAGGGCTAGGATATTGTGTTAGGCTTAGTGTTAGGGCTAGTGCTAGGGATAGGCCTAGAGTTAGGGTTATGGTTAGGGCTAGGGTTTGGGTTAGGGCTAGTGTTAGGACTAGGCTTAGGAATAGGGTTAGGGCTTGGTTTACAATTATGGTTAAGGTTAGGGTTACGTTTAGGGTTAGGGTTATGGTTAGGGCTAGAGTTATGGTTAGATTTACAGTTAGGGTTAGGGTTAGGCTTAGGGCTAGGGCTAGGGTTAGGGTTATGGCTCAGGTTTGGATTAGGGCTAGGTTTAGGGTTATATTTAGGGCTGGGGCTAGGGGTAAGGCTAGGGTTAGGTTCGGTTTAGGGGTAGGGGTAGGGATAGGGTTAGGGCTAGGTGTAGTGTTAGGGTTACTGTTAGGGCTAGTGCTAGTGCTAGGGCTAGAGTTAGGGTTATGGTTAAGGCTACGGTTAGGGCTAGGTTTAGGTCTAGAGTTCATGCTAGTGTTCATGCTAGGGTTAGGGCTTGGGTTAGGGTTAGGATTAGGGCTAGGTCAAGTGTTAGGGTTACTTTTAGGGCCAGTGCTAGGGCTAGGGCTAGAGTTAGGATTATGGTTAGGGTTAGGGCTAGGTCTAGGGCTAGAGCTAGGGTTAGGGTTATGGTTATTGATATGGTTAGGGTCAGGGCTAGGTTTAGGGCTAGGGATAGGGCTAGGGGTAGGATTAGGTTAGTGTTAGGGATAGTATTATGGTTAGGGGTATAGATAGCATTAGGTTTAGGGCTATGGCTAGGGCTAGAGCTAGGGCTAGGGTTAAGGTTAGGTATAGGTCTAGGGTTAGGTGGAGGATTAGAGTTAGAGTTAGGGTTATGGCTAGGATTAGGGCTAGGGCTAGGGCTAGGGTTAGGTCTAGGTTTAGGGCTAGGGCTAGGGTTAAGGCTAGGGTTAGGGCTAGGGGTAGGGGTAGGATTAGGTTAGTGTGAGGGCTAGGATTATGGTTAGGGCTATGGATAGCCTTAGGTTTAGGGCTAGGGCTAGGGCTAGGGCCAGGGTTAGAGTTAGTATTAGTGTTAGGGTTATGGTTAGCGTTAGAGTTAGGACTAGGGCTAGGGTTATGGTTTGGGTTAGGGCTAGGGCTAGGGTTAGGGTTAGGGCTAGGGCTAGGGTTGGGGTTAGGGCTAGGGTTAGGGCTAGGTCTAGGGCTAGGTTTAGGTTTAATGTTAGGGCTAGGGCTAGGGTTAGGTTTAGGGCTAGGGCAAGGTCTAGGGTTAGGTCTAGGGATAGGGCTAGGGTTAGGTTTAGGGATAGGGCTAGGGTTAGGTCTAGGGTTAGGTTTAGGGCTAGGGTTAGGGTTATGATTAGGGCTAGGGCTCTGGCTAGGGATAGGACTAGGGTTACAGTTAGATTTAAGACTAAGACTAGGTTTAGGTTAGGGCTAGGTCTAGGGATAAGGTTAGAGTACGTGTTTGGGCTAGGGATAGGGTTAGGTCTAGGGCTAGGGCTAGGGTTAGTGTTAGGGCTAGGGTTAAGGTTAGGGCTAGGGCTAGGGCCAGGGTTAGAGTTAGTATTAGTTTTAGGGTTAGGGTTAGGGCTAGGATATAGTGTTAGGGTTAGAGTTAGGGCTAGTGCGAGGGATAGGCCTAGAGTTAGGGTTATGGTTAGGGATAGGGTTAGGGTTAGGGCTAGTGTTAGGACTAGGATTAGGGTTTGGGTTAGAGTTAGGGCTAGGATATAGTGTTAGGGTTAGAGTTAGGGCTAGTGCTAGGGATAGGCCTAGAGTTAGGGTTATGGTTAGGGATAGGATTAGGGTTAGGGCTAGTGTTAGGACTAGGATTAGGAATAGGGTTAGGGCTTGGTTTACGATTATGGTTAAGGCTAGGATTAAGTTTAGGGTTAGGGTTATGGCTAGGGCTAGGGTTAGGGTTAGGGTTAAGGTTACGCCTAGGGCTAGGGTTAGGGTTAGGGCTAGGGTTAGGTTGAGGGTTATGGCTAGGTCTAGTGTTAGTGTTAGGGTGAAGGTAAGGGCTATAGCTAGGGCTAGGCCTATGGTTAGGGTTAGGGTTAGTGTTAGGGTTACGGTTAGCGTTAGGGTTAGGACTAGGGCTAGGGTTATTGTTAGGGTTAGGGCTAGGGCTAGGGTTAGGTTTAGGGATAGGGCTAGGGTTGGTGTTAGGGCTAGGGCTAGGGCTAGGGCTAGGTTTCGGGTTAATGTTACGGTTCGGGTTAGGGCTAGGGCTAGTGTTAGGTTTAGGGCTAGGACTAGGGATAAGGATAGGACTAGGGTTAGAGTTAAGGCTAGGGCAAGGGCTAGGGTTAGGTCTAGGGATAGGACTAGGGTTAGGGATAGGGATACGGTTAGGGTTAGGGCTAGGGCTAAGTTTAGAGTTAGTGTTAGGGTTAGGGTTAGGGTGAGGGCTAGGGTTAGGTTTAGGGCTATGGCTAGGGTTAGGGATAGGACTAGGGTTAGAGTTAGGTTTAGGACTAGGACTAGGTTTAGGTTAGGGCTAGGTCTGAGGGATAGGGTTAGTGTAAGGGTTAGGGCTAGGGATAGGGTTAGGTCTAGGGCTAGGGCTAGGGTTAGTGTTAGGGCTAGGGTTAAGGTTAGGGCTAGGGCTAGGGCCAGGGTTAGAGTTAGTGTTAGTGTTAGGATTAGGGCTAGGATATAGTGTTAGGGTTAGTGTTAGGGCTAGTGCTAGGGATAGGCCTAGAGTTAGGGTTATGGTTAGGGATAGGGTTAGGTTTAGGGCTAGTGTTAGAACTAGGATTAGGAATAGGGTTAGGGCTTGGTTTACGATTATGGTTAAGGCTAGGGTTACGTTTAGGGTTAGGGTTATGGTTAGGGCTAGAGTTATTGTTAGATTTACCGTTAGGGTTAGGTTTTGGCTTAAGGCTAGGGCTAGGGCTAGGGTTAGGGTTAGGGCTTGGGTTTGGATTAGGGCTAGGTTTAGGATTATATTTAGGGCTGGGGCTAGGGGTAAGGCTAGGGTTAGTTAGGGATAGGGTTAGGGCCAGGTGTAGTGTTAGGGTTACTGTTAGGGCTAGTGCTAGTGCTAGGGCTAGAGTTAGGGTTATGGTTAAGGCTACGGTTAGGGTTAGGTTTAGGTATAGTGTTCGTGCTAGGGTTAGGGCTTGGGTTAGTGTTAGGGCTAGGTCAAGTGTTAGGGTTACTTTTAGGGCCAGTGCTAGGGCTAGGGCTAGAGTTAGAATTATGGTTAGGGTTAGGGCTAGGTCTAGGGCTAGAGCTAGGGCCAGGGTTATGGTTATTGATATGGTTAGGGTTAGGGCTAGGTTTAAGTTAGGGCTAGGGCTAGGGCTAGGGCTATGGTTAGGGTTAGTGTTAGTTTTAAGGTTAGGGTTAGGGCCAGGGCTAGGGCTCGGGCCAGGGCTAGGGCTAGGGTCAGGGCTAGCTAGGTTTAGGGCTAGGGATAGGGCTAGGGGTAGGATTAGGTTAGCATTAGTGCTTGGGTTATGGTTAGGGCTATGGATAACATTAGGTTTAGGGCTAGGGCTAGGGCTAGGGCTAGACCTAGGGCTAGGGTTAAGTTTAGGTCTAGGGCTAGGGCTAGGTCTAGGGCTAGGGCTAGGGTTAGGGTTAGGGTTAGAGTTACGCCTAGGGCTAGGGTTAGGGTTATGTTGAGGGTTATGGCTAGGTCTAGTGTTAGTGTTAGGGTGAGGGTAAGGGTTATAGCTAGGGCTAGGCCTATGGTTAGGGTTAGGGTTAGTTTTAGTTACAGTTATTTTTAGGGTTAGGGCTAGGTCTAGGGTTAGGGTTAGGGTTAGGGCTGGGGCTAGGGTTAGGGTTAGGGCTAGGGCTAGGGTTGCAGTTAGGGCTAGGGCTAGGGTTAGGGTTAGGGCCAGGTCTAGTGCTAGGGCTAGGATTATGGTTAGGTTTAGGTTTATGGCTAGGGCTAGGGTTAGAGCTAGATCTATGCCTAGGATTAGGGCTAGGGTTCGGGTTACTGTTAGTGTTAGGGATAGGTTTAGGTTTAGGGTTAGGGTTAGTGTTAGGTTGAGGTTGAGGGTTCGGGCTAGGGTTATGCTTAGGATTAGGGCTAGGGCTCGTGCTAGGGCTAGGTCTAGGTTTAAGGTTAGATTTAAGGCTAGTGTTAGGGTTATGGCTAGGGTTAGGATTAGAGCTAGGGCTAGGGTTAGGGTTAGGTTTAGGGCTAGGGCTAGGGCTAGGGTTGGGGTTAGGGCTAGGGCTAGGGTTAGGGTTAGGGCCAGGTCTAGTGCTAGGGCTAGGATTACGGTTAGGTTTAGGTTTATGGCTAGGGCTAGATCTATGCCTAGGATTAGGGCTAGGGCTCGGGTTACCGTTAGTGTTAGGGGTAGGTTTAGGTTTAGGGCTAGGGTTAGTGTTAGGGTGAGGTTGAGGGTTCAGGCTAGGGTTATGCTTAGGGTTAGGGCTAGGGCTCATGCTAGGGCTAGATCTAGGTTTAAGGTTAAATTTAAGGCTAGTGTTAGGGTTATGGCTAGGGTTAGGATTAGGGCTAGGGCTAGGGTTAGGTTTAGGGCTAGGACTTGGGATAAGGTTAGTGTTAGTGTTATGGTTAGAGTTTGGTTTAGGGTTAGGGCTAGGAGAGGGCTAGGGGTAGGGCTTGCGTTACTGTTAGGGTTAGTGTTAGGGTTAGGGTTATGGTTAGGTCTAGGGCTAGGGTTAGGGCTAGGGTTAGGTTGAGGGTTATCACTAGGTCTAGTGTTAGTGTTAGGGTCAGGGTAAGGGCTATGGCTAGGGCTAGGCCTATGGTTAGGGTTAGGGTTAGTGTTAGGGTTACAGTTAGTATTAGGGTTAGGGCTAGGGCTAGGGTTAGGGTTAGGAATAGGGCTAGGGTAGGAGTTAGGGCTAGGGCTAGGGCTAGGTCTCGGTCTAAGTTTAGGGTTAATGTTAGAGTTAGAGTTAGGGCTAGGGCTAGGGTTAGAGTTAGGGCTAGGGCTAGGGCTAAGGATAGGACTAGGTTTAGAGTTAGGGATAGGGCTAGGGCTAGGGTTAGGGCTAGGTATAGATCTAGTGCTAGGGCTAGGGTTAGTGTTAGGTTTAGGGTTAAGGTTAGGGCTAGGGCTAGGGCCAGGGTTAGAGTTAGTGTTAGTGTTAGGTTTAGGGTTAGGGTTAGGGCTAGGATATAGTGTTAGGGTTAGTGTTAGGGCTAGTGCTAGGGATAGGCNGTTAGGGCTAGGGCTAGGGCTAGGTCTCGGTCTAAGTTTAGGGTTAATGTTAGAGTTAGAGTTAGGGCTAGGGCTAGGGTTAGAGTTAGGGCTAGGGCTAGGGCTAAGGATAGGACTAGGTTTAGAGTTAGGGATAGGGCTAGGGCTAGGGTTAGGGCTAGGTATAGATCTAGTGCTAGGGCTAGGGTTAGTGTTAGGTTTAGGGTTAAGGTTAGGGCTAGGGCTAGGGCCAGGGTTAGAGTTAGTGTTAGTGTTAGGTTTAGGGTTAGGGTTAGGGCTAGGATATAGTGTTAGGGTTAGTGTTAGGGCTAGTGCTAGGGATAGGCCTAGAGTTAGGATTAGTGTTAGGGATAGGGTTAGGGTTAGGGCTAGTGTTAGGAATAGGATTAGGAATTGGTTAGGGCTAGGGTTAGAATTATGGTTAAGGCTAGGATTAAGTTTAGGGTTAGGGTTATGGTTAGGGCTAGAGTTAGGGTTAAATTTAAAGTTAGGGTTAGGGTTAGGCTTAGGGCTAGGGCTAGGGGTAGGGGTAGGGCTACGGTGTGGATTTGGGCTAGACTTTGGGTTATGTTTAGGGCTAGGTTTAGGTGTAAGTCTAGGGTTAGGTTTGGTGTTAGGGGTAGGGGTAGGGGTAAGGTTAGGGCTAGGTGTAGTGTTAGGGTTACTGTTAGGGCTAGTGCTAGTGCTACACTAGGGCTAGGATTAAGTTTAGCGTTAGGGTTATGGTTAAGGCTACAGTTAGGGTTAGGTTTAGGTCTAGTTTTAGTGCTAGGGTTAGGGCTTGGGTTAGGGTTAGGGTTAGGTCTAGTGTTAGGGTTACTTTTAGGGCCAGTGCCAAGGCTAGGACTAGAGTTAGGGTTATGGTTAGGGTTAGGGCTTGGTCTAGGGCTAGAGCTAGGGCTAGGGTTATGGTTATTGATATGGTTAGGGTTAGGGCTAGGGCTAGGGTTAGGTTAGGGCTAGGGCTAGGCCTAGGTTTAAGGTTAGGGTTAGGGATCGGTTTAGGGTTAGGGCTAGGGCTAGGGCTAGAGTTAGGGTTAGTGTTAGGTTTAGGGTTAGGGTTAGGGCTAGGGCTAGGGCTCGGGCCAGGGCTAGGGCTAGGGTTAGGGTTAGGGTTAGGTCTAGGTCTAGGGCTAGGGCTAGCATTAGCATTAGGTTTAGCTCTAGGCCTAGGGTTAGGGCTAGATCTAGGGATCGGACTATTGCTAGGGCTAGGGTTCGGGCTACGGTTAGTGTTACGGTTAGGGTCAGGGTTAGGTTTAAGGCTAGGTCTAGGAATAGGGTTAGGATTAAGGTTAGTGTTAGGGCTAGAGCTAGGTTTAGGGATAGGGCTAGAGTTAGGTTTACGGCTAGCACTAGGTTTTGGCTTAGGGCTACAGCTAGTGTTAGGGTTAGGTTTAGGGCTGGGCTTAGGTCTAGGGTTAGGGTTCGGGTCAGGGCTAGGGTTAGGGTTAAGGTTAAGGATAGTGTTAAATTTAGTGTTAGTGTTAGGGCTAGGGCTAGGGTTAGGGCTAGGCCTAGGGCTAGGGCTAGGTCTAGGGTTAGTGCTAGTGTTAGGGTTAGAGCTAGGGCTAGTGTTAGGGCTATTGTTATGTTTAGGTTTAGCGGTTATGGGTTAGGTTTGGGGTTAGGGTTTAGAGTTTAGGGATAGGGTTCGTGTTAGGGTTTAGGGTCTAGGGTTAGAATTAGGGTTAACACTAGGGTTAGGTTTAGGGCTAGAGCTAGTGCTAAGTTTAGTGTTAGGGTTAGGGCTAGGGTTACAGTTAGGGCTAGATTTAGGGCTAGGGCTAGTATTAGGTCTAGGGTCAGGGCTAGGTTTATGGCTAGGGATAGGCCTAGGTTTAGGTTTAGGGCTAGGATAAGGGCTAGGGTTAGGTGTAGGGCTAGGGTTAGGGTTAGGGCTACGGTTTGCTTTAGGTTTAGGGCTAGAGCTAGGGCTAGGGTTAGGGTTAGTGTTAGGGTTGGGGTTAGGGTATGTGTTAAGGTTAGTGTTAAGGCTAGGTTTAGGGTTAGGGCGAGTGATAATGTTAAGTTTAATGTTAGGCTTTGGGTTAGTGTTAGGGCTAGGGTTAGGGTTAGGGCTAGGTTTAGGGTTAGTGCTAGGGTTACAGTTAGTACTAGGGTTATAGTTAGGGTTAGGGCTAGGGATAGTGTTAGGTTTAGGGTTAGGTTTAGGGGTTAGGGGTTAGGGTTTTGGTTAGGGTTTAGAGTTTAGGGATAGGGTTAGTGTTAGGCTTTAGGGTTTAGGGTTAGAATTATGATTAGTGTTAGGATTAGGGTTAGGGTTAAGGCTACGGTTAGGTTTAGGGCTAGTGCTAGTGTTAAGTTTAATACTAGGTTTAGAGTTAGGATTAGGGCTAGTGTTAGGGTTAGGTTAGGGCTAGGTTTAGTGTTAGGGTTAGGGTTAGGGCTAGGGTTAGTGTAGGGTTAGGTATAGGTTTAGGGGTAAGTTTAGGGTTAGGGTCAGGGCTAGGGTTAGGTCTAGGGCTTCGGCTAAGTTTATGGCTAGGGTCAAGGCAAGGTTTAGGTCCAGTGATCGAGCTAGGTTAGTGCTAGCATTAGGGCTAGGGTTAGGGCTAGAGCTAGGGCTAAGGCTAGGTTTAGGGTTAGGGTTAGGTCTAGGGTTAGCGTTAGGGTAACAGTTTCCTTTAGTTTTAGGGCTAGGGCTAGGGCTAGGGCTAGAGCTAGGGCTAGGGCTAGGTTTACTGTTAGAGTTAGGGCAAGAGTTAGGTTTAGGGCTAGGTCTAGTGTTAGGTTTTGGGCTAGGGTTAGGGTTAGGGCTAGGGCTAGGTCTAGGGTTAGGGCTGGGGCTAGGGGTAGGGCTAGGGTTAGGGTTAGGCCTAGGGTTAGGGTTAGGATTGGGGCTAGGGTTAGGGCTAGGGTTAGTGTTATTGTTACTGTTAGGTTTAGGGTTTAGGTATAGGGTTAGTGTTAGAGTTAGGTGTTAGGGTTAAGGGTTTGGGTTATTGTTAGGGTTAGAGTGTTAGGTTTAGATGGTTAGGGTTAAAGGGTTAGGGTTAGGCCTAGGGTTAGGGCTTGGGTTAGGGTAAGGTTTTAGGGGTTAGGATTATGGTTACAGCTAGGATTAGGGCTAGGGTGAGGTCTAGGGCTAGGTCTAGGGCTAAGGCTAGTGTTAGGGTTATGGTTAGGGCTAGGGATAGCGCTAAGATTAGGCCTAGGTTTAGGGCTAGCTTAGGGTTTAAGGTTTAGGGTTAGAGTTAGGAATACGGTTAGGGTTGGATCTAGGGTTAGGGCTAGGGTTAGGATTAGGGTTATGGTTAGTGTTAGGGTTACGGTTTAGGGTTAGGGTTAATGTTATGGTTAGGGGTTAGGGTTAAATGTTAAGGGTTAAGGGTTCGGGTTAGTGTTAGGTTTAGAGTTAGGGTTAGAGGGTTAGTTTTAGATGGTTAGGGTGAAAGGGTTAGGGTTAGGGTTAGGGCTAGGTTTAGGGCAAGGGTTAGGGTTACGGTCTAGGGGTTATGGTTAGGATGAAGGCTAGGATTAGGGCTAGGGTTAGGGTAGATCTTGGTCTAGGTCTAAGGCTAGGGTTAGGTTTAGTGTTAGGGCTAGGGTTAGGGCTAGCATTAGGGCTAGGTTTAGGGCTAGGATTAGGGTTAGGGTTTAGGGCTTAGGGTTAAGGTTTAGGGTTTGGGTTCGTGTTAGGGTTTAAGGTTAGGTTTGGCATTTGGTTTTGTGTTAGGGCTAGGGTTAGGTTTAGATGTAGGGCTAGGGTTAGGGCTAGGGTTAGTGTAATGTTAGGGCTAGGGTTAGGGTTAAGGCTAAGGCTAGGGCTAGGTTTAGGGCTATGGTTAGGTTTAGGGTTAGGGTTTAGGGGTCAGGGTTAGGGTTAGGTGTACAGCTAGGGCTAGGTCTAGTGTTAGGGCTAGGGTTAGGGTAAGGGTTAGGGTTAGTGTTAGTTTTAGGGCTGGGTTAGGGTTAGAGTTAGGGCTAGGGCTAGGTCTAGGCCTAGGGTTAGAGTTAGGTTTAGGCCTAGAGTTAGGGTTAGGGTCAGGGCTACATTCAGGGCTAGGTTTAGGGTTAGGTTTAGGGCTAGGGTTAGAGTCAGGGTTAGGGTTTAGGGTTAGGGTTAGTGTTAGGCCAAAGGTTAGGCCTAGGTTTAGGGTTATGGTTAGTGTTAGGGTTAGATCTAGGGCTAGGGCTAGGTTTAGGGCTAGAGTTAGGTTTAGGCTTTAGGGGTTAAGGTTAGGGTGAGGATTAGGATTAGGATTTAGGTTTAGGATTACGGTTAGTGTTTCGCTTATGGTTAGGATTAGGGTTAGGTCTAGTGCTAGGGCTAGGGTTAGGGTTAGGGTTTAGGGGTTAAGGTTAGGGTGAGGTTTAGGATTAGGGTTAGGGTTAAGGTTTTGTGGTTCAAGTTCCGAATTTTGGGTTCGGGTTAGGGATTTTGTGTTATAGGTTTGGGTTTCGGGATTAGGGTTAAGTTAGGATTTGTGTTAGGGTTAGGGTTAGTGGTTATGGGTTAGGGTTAGGGTTAGGGTTTGGGGTTAGTGGTTTGGGTTCCAGTTAGGGTTAGGTTTCTAGAGTCTAGGTTAGGGGTTTGGGCTTAGAGGTTCGGGTTTCTGGCTTAGGGTTAGGGTTACGGTTAGGATTAGGCTTAGGGTTTGGGATCTAGGTTAGGGATTTGGGGTTAGAGGTTCGGGTTCCAGTTAGGGTTATGATTCTGGGGTCTGGGTTAAGGGTTTGGGGTTAGAGATTTGGGTTTCCGGGTTAGGGTTAGGGTTATGGGTTAGGGTATTTGGTTAGGGTTTGGGATCCAGGTTAGGGATCTGCAGTTAGAGGTTTGAGTTCCAGTTAGGGTTAGGGTTTTGTGGTCTAGGTTAGGGGTTTGGTTTAGAGGTTCAGGTTTCGGGGTTTGGGTTCCAGCTAGCATTAGGGTTTTGGGGTTCGAGTTAGGGGTTTGGGCTTTGGATTCCGGCCTTGGGGCTTGGGGTTCGGGTTAGGGGTTTGGGCTTGAGGTTCGGTTAGGGGTTTGGGTTAATGTTAGGATTAGGGTTAGTGGTTAGGGTTAAGGTTAGGAGTTAGCGGTAGGGTTAGGGTTAGGTTAGCGATAGGGTTAGGATTTGGGTTAGAGGTTATGGTTTAGGGTTAGGGTTTGGGTTAGGGTAAGGGATTAGGGGTTAGGGTTAGGGTTTCAGGTTCCGGGTTAGTGCTTTGTGGTTAGAGATTCGGGTTCCAGTTAGGGTTAGGGTTTTGGGGTCTGGGATAGGGGTTTTGGCTTGGGGTTTGTGTTAGGGGTTTGGGTTAGGGTTAGGGTTACGTTAGGGTAGGGTTAGGGTTAGGGTTAAAGTTAGAGTTAGGTGTATGTTAGGGTTGCGGTTAGGGTTAGGGTTGGGTTTGGGGTTAGGGTTTGGTTTAGATTTAGAGTTTGGGTTTTGGGGTCTGGGTTAGCAGATTGGTGTTAAGAAGTTCTGGTTCCAGTAAGGATTAAGGTTTTGCGGTCTGGCTTAAGGTTTTCAGGTTAAAGGTTCTGATTTCAGGGTTTGGGTTCAGGTTCAATTTAAGGTTAGGGTTTTGGGGTTCAGCTTCGAGGTTTGGGTTTGAGTTTGGGTTCAGTGTTCAGGGTTTGGGGCTTGGGGATTGTGTTAGGGGTTTGGACCTGGGGTTCAGTTAGGGGTTTGGGTTAGGGTTAAGGTTATTGTTAGGGATTAGATTGGGGTTTGAGTTTTGTGTTCCTGTTAGGGTTAGGGTTTTGGGGTCCGGGTTATGGGCTTGGTTTAGAGATTCATGTTTTGGGGTTTGGGTTTCAGCTGAGATTAGGATTTTGGGGTTCGGGCTTGGGGTTTAGAGTTCAGGTTTGGGGTTCAGGTTTCGGGGTTTTGGTTAGAGGTTTGAAGCTTGGTGTTCGTGTTAGGGGTTTGGGCTTGTGGTTTGGGTTAGAGTTAGGGTCAATTTTAGGGTTAGGTTTAGGGTTATGGGTTAGGTGTGGGGTTAGGGTTACGTTAGGGTTAGGGTTAGGGTTAGAATAGGTGTAAGTTAGTGTTAGGGGGTTGGGTTAGGGTTAGGGTTAAGGGTTAGTGGTTAGGGTTAGTTTTACCTTTAGGGTTTCGGTTTTGGGGTTTGGGTTAGGGGTTTGATGTTAGAGGTTCAGGTTCCAGTTAGGGTTTAGGTTTTGGGGTCTGGGTTAAGGGTTTGGGGTTGGAGGTTCTATTTTGGGGTTTGGGTTGAAGTTAAAGTTAGGGTCTTGGGGTTGAGGTTCAGGATTGGGGTTCGAGTTTGGGGTTCAGGGTTCAGAGTTTAGGGCTTGGGGTTTGTGTTAGTGGTTTGGTCTTGGGGTTCGGTTAGAGGTTTGGGTTAGGGTTAGGGTTAGTGTTAGGGTTAGGGTTTTGGGGTTAGATGTTCGGGTTCCTGTTAGAGTTGTGGTTTTGGGATCCGGGTCAGGGGTTTGGGGTTAGAGGTTCAGGTTCCAGTTAGGCTTAGGGTTCCGGTGTCCGTGTTAGGGGTTTGAGATTAGAAGTTCGGGTTTTGGGGTAAGGGTTAGGGTTTGGGGTCTGGGTTAGGGGTTAGGGTTTGGGGTTCAGGTTAGGGGTTTGGGCTTGGGTTATGGTTAGGGTTAGCTTAGGTGTTAGGGTTAGGTTAGGGTTAGGGTTAGGTTAGGGTTAGGGTTATTGTTAGGGGTTAGGGGTTGTGTTAAAGGTTAGGGTTAGTGTTAGAGTTAGGGTTTTGGAGTTAGAGGTTCGGGTTCCTGTTAGGGTTAGGGTTTTGGGGTCCGGGTTAAGGGTTTGGGGTTAGAGGTTCGGGTTCCAGTTAGGGTAGGATTTTGGGGTCTGCATTAGGGGGATTTGATTTAGAGGTTTGTGTTTCATGGTTCAGGTTCCAGCTAGGGTTTGGGTTTTGGGGTACTGATTTGGGGTTTGTGTTTCAGGTTCAGGGTTCAGGGTTCGGGGCTTGGTGTTCGGGGTTTGGGACTTTGTGTTCGGGTTAGGGTTTTGGGCTTGGATTTCGGGTTAGGGGTTTGGGTTACAGTTAGGGTTAGGATTTTGGTGTCCATTTTAGGGCTTTGGGGTTAGACGTTCGGGTTCCAGTTAGGATTAGGGTTTTGGGGTCCGTGTTAGGGGTTTGGGGTTAAAGGTTCAGTTTTCGGGTTCCTGTTAGTGTTAGGGTTTGGGGGTTCAATTTCAGGTTTTGGGGTTCGGTTTTTGAGGTTCAGGGTTTAGGGTTGGGGCTTGGGGTTCGTGTTCGGGGTTTGGGCTTGGGTTCGGGTTAGGGGTTAGGGTTAGGGTTATGGTTAGGGTTAAGTTATGGTTAGGGTTAGTTTAGGGGTAGGTTTAGAGTTATGGTTAGGGGTTAGGGGTTAGGGTAACATTTAGATTTAGGATTTGTGTTTTTGGATCCGGGTTAGGGGTTTGGGCTTGGGGTTCAGATTAGGGGTTAGAGGTTCAGGTTCAGTGTTTTAGGTTCAGATTAGGGTTTCGGGTTTGGGGTTCAGATTAGCGGTTTGGCGTTCTGGTTTGGATTATGGCTTTTGGTTTTGGTTTCAGATTAGGGGTGCATGATGTGGGGTTCGGATTAGGGTTTGGGGTTCGAATTAGGGGTTTGGGTTTGGCCTTCAGGGTTTGGGTTTCCGATTAGGGGTTCACGTTTGAAGTTCGGGTTCGAATTAGGGGTTTGTGTTTGTGGTTCAGAATAGGGGTTTAGGGTTTGGGTTTGGGGTTTGGGATTCTACTTAGGAGTTCGGGATTTGGGTTTTGGAAAGGGGTGCGAGATTTGGGGTGGGGTTAGGGTTTGGCTTAGGGTTAGGGTTTTGGGGTTTGGGTTAGGGGTTAGGGTTTGGGCTCGGGTTTGGGGTTTGGAGTTAGTGGTTTGGGGATCGGGGTTTGAGTTCTGGGTTCATGTTAGGGGTTTGGGGATTGGTTTTGGGGGTTTGGTTTAGGGTTTTGGCGTTCAGGTTCAGGGTTTGGGGTTTGAGGATTGAGTTCAGGGTGTGAGCTAGGGGTTCAGGGTTAACATTTTCGGGTTAGAGTTTTGGGATTCAGGGTATTGAGTTTAGGTTTGGGGTTAGGGGTTAGGGGTTTGGGGTTCGAGTTTGGGATTCATGTTTGGGTTCAGGATTTGGGGTTTGGGGATACTTTGGGGGTTCAATTTAGGGTTTTGATGTTTGGGTTCAGAGTTTGGGGTTTGGAATTAGGGGTTTGAGTTTGGGGTGTGGGTTAGGAGTTCAGGGTTTGCGTTTTGGGGTTAGGGATTCAAATTTTGGGCTCAGGATAGGGCTTAGGGTTTTCAAGTTCAAGTTCGGGGTTCAGTTTAGGGGTTTGGGGTTCGAGGTTTGGGGATTGGTTGTTGGGGTTCATTTTAAGGTTTTGGCATTTGGGTTCGATGTTTGGGGTTTGGGGTTTAGGGTTTGAGTTTGGGGTTCGGGTTAGGAGTTTGG